>JAIUZE010005126.1:0-14063 GCA_022085475.1 Heliosperma pusillum
GTAGTAAGGTAGCCGGTGGTCGGAAATGGGGATTTAATTGATTTGGGGGTTAGGTTTTGGGGAAAATAGGAATGAAGAATGACAGAGTTCTTCGTGCGATTTTTACATAATCAGATATATCCTGACGGAAATTCCGCCAGGAATCCGTCAGGTTCCCGAGTTTTCGAATAAATTTCTGACGGAATTTCCGTCAGGAATAAGTTTGACTTGTGTTATTCTTTGACTGTGTTTTTATTATGTAGTGACGGAAATTTCCGTCAGTATAATGGAACAATACTGACGGAATTTCCGTCAGTAGCAGTTTTTACTGACGGAAATTCCGTCAGTACCCGTAAGTGAATTTTGCCGCCTTTGACTTAGTCAACGCGCCATTTTATGCTGACGGTTACTGACGGATTATCCGTCAGTTTTATTATTTCGTCAGTATTCCGTCAGTAGTCCGTCAGTCATAAAAACTTAATGACGGAATTTTTTTTCCGTCAGAAAAACCGTCAGTTTCCCGATATATCGTTGTAGTGTACTAAGAGTTGGAAAAGAGAAGGTTTAATGATAACCTTATTAGTAAATTATAAAAAACAAAAGGATATTATTTTATTTATATATGGAATATGGAATCGAAATAAACACAAAATGTAATACATGATCAACTAATGAGAGTGGGGACCAGCTATCAAAAGGTGAATATTTAGGCAAGAAACTTGAACGGGAGAATTTAGAATGTTTTTATTCTTTTAGTATAAAGGAGATTTTAGGTGATGAAAATGGGCAAATGTTATGTGGAGTTTTACTTCTTCTTTTTTATTGTTTTCATTTCTTTCA
Organism: Heliosperma pusillum; assembly: GCA_022085475.1. Lineage (NCBI taxonomy): Eukaryota > Viridiplantae > Streptophyta > Magnoliopsida > Caryophyllales > Caryophyllaceae > Heliosperma > Heliosperma pusillum. The sequence continues at coordinate 820 of JAIUZE010005126.1, forward strand.
TTTGCTTAGTTTGAAATGATGATTTGCAGAAAGCAATGGCCAAAAGAATTCAGCTTGAAGCTTTCCATTCAACTTGTTCTTATTTCTTTAGCGGGTAAATTATTCATTCATCCTCTCGTGTTACTTACAAGAACAAAAAAAAGTAGAACCAAAAAGTTAATTTTTTTTAACCTAGTCTTCCCTTCTAAATTTGAAACTTTCTTACATAATTATATTTGTTTTGATCACAAATTGTTATATAAAGGCTACTTAGGTGGGACATAAGCTAATTGACATATTTTTGCCATCAAATAAATGATTTGCTTTTAATAAGTGAATATAAAAATAGAAATTATTTATAATTGCATTATTTCATGGGAATAATCGAAACTAACCCTACCCTTATCATACTAATCCGAAGAACATTTTAACTCATAATAAACCCAAATTTAAATATGATCTTATCAAAGTAGACTAGACGACCTGGTACTTGATAACCAGGTTATTACTCTTTTATTAAAAAATATACATATACTTTTATTTATTACTGACCCATAATTCCCTAAGTCTCATACCTACTGTGACACCCTCAAAAATCGCGAAAAAATTAAACACGTAATTTCTAAATAAAAACTGCATGGATATGTTTGTAATAGGTTCATTTGAGTAAAAACCTGTAATTTTTAAAACCTGAACCTGTTATAAAGATATCCTAATAGAAGGTGTCAAAACATGCAAGGTCTAAACAAACTTATTTACATAACCATCGCTATAAATAGCGGAGAACAAAATTATACAAAACAAATGTACAGAGGGAGACATATGTCTCTAAAAGTGTGACATACATGTCACTACAAAATGGGAACCAATCTAAGTTCCAAGGTTACTTTGCTCGCTAGCTCGTCCGTGTACCCCATATAAGCATCACCTACCTGTCGATCGCATTTTATACAAACACGAAAGCCACAGTCAGTGGGGATTAACTACGAGTTCTCCCAGCCACGAAATGTCATTTTAATATAACATGAAAGCATATGAATATGAGCAAATATAATACATAGCCCATTTAAAGGCTAAACCATCGAGCTTTTCATGTGAAATTCAATATAAATAACATATAGTCCTAGTATGTGAATACTAGACCAACTCAAGCTACACTATCATGTGAGTCACATATCATACGGGAATCCAAACTCTATCAACCATAGCCGGCTTGCATCTCACCTTCTATGTTTCATAGAATCATCAAACAAGAAAGGGCAATAAATCTAGAGACAGGCATAAGTTCCTAGTACAGTCAATAGTCACTTTGTAACTCGAGTCTATACCACGAGGTAGGGAAGCTAGTATTTTAGCTCAGAGGTTACATTTAAAACATGGCCAAGATACAACGCAACCCTAATCCTAGACTGCGCAGACCTAGAGAAATGCGGATAAAACCACCGCACCCAAGACTCATGATAAAACCACATGAGTACCCTAAGGAGTCCACCAAAGGGTTAACTAGTACTTAAGCTGACCATCCACTCACAAAATAGGCAGAAAAGTCATGCCCCAGCTTGGATATAAACCCACCAAGCCGGGAACACAAAGGCTATTAAGCCGTGAACATACACTCGTCAAAGACTATAATGACCTATCTATGACAATGACCGAAGATATTTACTGAGGACCTCGTCCCAAGTGAATACTTTAGCCAACTTAACAATAAGAAGGGCAAAAAGTCCAAACTTGTACACACAAATGATCACAACCTCGCTTATGGAAGGCTACACACGAGTATAATCAAATGATAATACAACATTACACAACAACATGGCCAAGGCATCTAATTTCCAATATATAAATTATAAATATTTAAGCATCATTTTATAATATTCATTATCAACCAAAGTCATCCAAACTTACCCCAAAGACAAATCCCCGACCCAAGTCCCGCGACGGGTCATGGGTCAAATCAGGGCTGACCGGTTTAAACCTAATTTGACCAAACTCATTCGGTCATATTGGCCCAGCTCAGAGTCTTGACTCATTTTGACTCAAATCACACAATTCAACATAATACAATTCATGTGAAAATTATCAACATAAGGAAAAATTATGCCAACTTATAAGCTAACCCATTTCCAACAATTTCTCATAATAATAAAAATTACTAATACGCCAAAATATCAACATGTTCAATTGTACAAATGACAAACACAAAGCATCAAACAAAGGCTCAAACACACAACCCGAACAACAGCCAAACCCGGCTACACACATGCCACAAACACGCCACAAACACACCGCAAACACGTCACAAACACGCCCCACACACGGCCTGTTTTGGGGCTGTTTTGGGCAGCCCTACTATCTCCTTCCTTTTCCATCAAAAACCCGTCTCAACAATGATACAAAACCATTCCAACAACACACAACCATTATCAACTCAATTCAACACTACAAACATATGAAATAACCATAAAACTAATAAACTTAACAACAATAATTCATATGAATAAAACCTAACAAATTACTACTCACATAACATCCAACACATAACAAATGTAACATTATATCGTCGAGTAACTCGCAATAGTTACCTTAAGCTAGAAAAACGAAAGTAACCCTTGAGAAAACCCTAAAAACCACGACTACCCTTCGTCCTCTACTATATATGAGTCTCCTAAGTCGTCTTCATGATCTTCACCTATTTAAAACAACAAAAACACAACAATTATCACATAAACCGAAATTATACCCAAAAATAAGCTTAAATCGAAATTAGGGAAACTGGAATTAAAACATACTAGGATGTAGATCTTGAAGAGAGGATTCCGAAAATATAAATTTTGTGAAAATCGGACTAGAAACGAAGAAATTATGATGAAATTAGTGATTGAAAGGAAGAAAAAAGTTAGGGTTTGGTTGATGTTGATGATGAATGTTTTAGAACACAAATGAAAGGGTAAGGGGCTGTCAAGAGTCAAGGGGAGTTTTGGTCTATTTTTTTTACTCGGTTTTGGTTCGATTTGACGGGAATTCGAATTATTCGTCAAACGCGATTTCCGACAACGCTAAAGTTTTTAAACACAAGTTTACTAGAATTTTAAGTACTCCTATGCCTAATATCCTAACTCATGTACCCAACGACCGTAAGAAATGGAAAATCCCATTTTTACGACTTTTCTTTGAAATACTCTTTTATTAAAGAAAAAGGTTTAAATATAGTTTAAATTACTTTTAAACATTTCCAAACTATCAAAAATAATTATATTACTTCAAATTAAAATAAAATTATATTTTGTCGAATTATTATTATTTCAATTAAATTAATATTAAATTAAAGTTGATTTAAAATATTATTTTTAAAATATAATAACGGTCCAAATTTACGGGGTGTTACAATCATCCCTCCTTTTAAAAAGTTTCGTCCCCGAAACATAGAAGAAAGAATCATTGTATATATATAAGTCTATCTTTTAAAATCAAATAAATAAAATTTTCAAGATATGAACGTATGAAAATATAAGTGTCCTTTCAATGGAACGGAGATACTCTTGTCAATCACTCAAGAACATCAATATTCCAATTCAAGGACATAAAAATACACTTTTACACCAACGAATGAGCAAACTAATTATCGGACGTCTCCAATAACAAGCTTTAACACCCATTGACGTTAAAACCAGTGAAAAACATTAAAATATTTTCAACACCTTTAGTTTAAAATTTTTATAATAAGGGTAATAACTCCACTAGCTATAACTAAATTCTAACTACGGTTACTAAACACTAAGCAAGGACTATTAACGCGGAGAATACGTAAGAAAAAGAAATAACCTCGCGAGAAGAGTTCGGGATATTTAGCTAACATAGAAGATTCAGGCTCCCAAGTTTCTTCTTCGACATTTCCACAACGCCAGAGGACACGAACTAGGGGCACAACTTTGCTCCTAAGTTGCTTGTTTGCTCTTTCAAGGATCCGGATCGGCCTTTCTTCCAAAGTCAAGCTAGGCTCTAAATCTAGAATTTCCTCTTGAATGACATGGCTCGGATCACTAATGTACTTCCTTAACTTAGATACATGGAAGACATTATGAACCTTGCTCAAATTCGGAGGCAACTCCAAACGGTAAGCAACGGAACCAATCTTTTCAAGCACACGGAATGGACCAATATATTTGGGACTTAGCTTCCCTTTTACACCAAACCTTTTCACCCCTTTCATAGGTGATACCTTGAGGAATACTCGATCATCAACTTCAAAGGTAAGTGGTCGACGACGGATATCGGCATAAGATTTCTGTCGGTCTTGAGCGGATTTCATGCTCTCTCTAATGATCTGAACCTGATTGACGGTCTCAGTCACCAAATCGGGTCTTAACACATGAGCATTTTGGACTTGATCCCAACAGACAGGAGTACGACACTTCCTACCATACAAAGCTTCATAAGGTGACATTTTAATAGAGGCTTGATAGCTATTGTTGTAGGAGAATTCAACAAGAGGTAAACATTTCTCCCAAGAAGTATGAAAATCTAAGGCACAAGCTCGGAGAAGATCCTCTAATGTCTGGATAGTCCTCTCCGTCTGTCCGTCTGTAGCGGCATGAAAAGCTGTACTCATTAGTAGCTTACTACCCATGGCTTCTTGTAAAGCAGTCCAGAAACGAGAACAGAATCTAGGGTCTCGGTCTGAAACTATATCTTTAGGAACTCCATGGTAGCGTACTATCTCTTTCACATAGGCACCAGCGAGAACATTTAAATTCCATGTTTCCTTGATCGGTATAAATCTAGCACATTTGGTCAGTCGATCTACAACTACCCAAACAGCATCCTTTCCACCAGTAGTTCTAGGTAAAGCCATCACAAAGTCCATGGCAATGGACTCCCCTTTCCAAAGAGGAACATCCAAAGGTTGTAGCAAACCTCCGGGTTTCTGATGCTCAATTTTCACTTTCTGGCAGGTAAGACATTTGCTAACATAATCTAGGACATCAATCTTCATTCTAGGCCACCACAATTGTAATCTCAAGTCTTTATACATCTTGTCACCACCAGGATGAATAGAATAAGGAGAAAGGTGAGCCTCAACAAGGATCCTCTTTCTCAACTCAGCTACATTCGGATCATACATCCTACCATGGTAACGAAGATATCCATCACTATCCACCACACAATCCTTAGCTTGCCCAAGCTGAATTTTTGCTTGAATGGCTTTGAAAGTAGCATCTTCAGGTAGGCAAGTACGGATCTCACGGTAAAAGTCAGGTTCTGCACTCAAGGCACTAAGATGATCAAAGCCCTTCTCAACCAGGCTTATCTCTAACTTTTGAAATTCTACGATAAATTCATGAGGTAATTCACGGATAGTGTTCAAAGAGTGACAAGTCTTTCTACTCAAAGCATCGGCCACCACATTTGCTTTCCCTTCATGATAAATTAATTCAGCATCATAATCATTCACTAACTCTAGCCATCTTCTTTTCCTCATATTCAACTCTTTCTGGGTAAAAATACATTTCAAGCTTTTATGGTCGGTATAAATTCGGCAATGAACTCCAATAAGGTAATGTCTCCATGTCTTCAAGGCATGCACCGCCGCAGCTAACTCAAGATCATGAGTCGGATAATTCACCTCGTGAACTCTCAGCTGTCGAGAGACATAAGCAATAACCTTTCGATTTTGCATTAAGACACAACCTAGACCATATTTTGAAGCATCACAATAAACATCATAGTCCACACCATCCTCAGGTAAGGTCAACCCTGGAGCAGTAGTCAACCTAGTTTTCAATTCCAGGAAAGCATTCTCACATTCATCGGTCCACACAAACTTAGACTCCTTCTTCAACAATTGAGTCATCGGTCTAGCTATCTTAGAAAAATCTTTCACAAATCGACGGTAATAACCCGCCAAACCAAGGAAACTTCGAATCTCAGTCACATTTTTCGGACTCTTTCAATCAACAACGGCTTCAATTTTGGCAGGATCTACCATAATACCATCTTTGGATATGACATGTCCAAGAAAAGCTACTTGATGCAACCAAAATTCACATTTAGAGAACTTAGCAAACCACTTTTGACGACGACGAATGTCTAAAATGATACGGAGATCTTTGACATGATCTTCATCATTCTTTGAGAAAATTAAGATATCATCAATGAATACCACAACACATTTATCGAGGTACTCACTAAAGGTACGATTCATTTGATCCATGAAGATAGCAGGAGCATTAGTCAATATGAAAGGCATCACTTTAAATTCGAAATGTCCATATCTCGTGCTGAAAGCAGTCTTAGGAATATCGGATTCACGAACTGGAATTTGATGATAACCCGATCTAAGATCAATCTTGGAAAAAGTAGAAGCACCACGTAATTGGTCAAAGAGATCATCAATTCGTGGAAGAGGATATTTGTTCTTGACTGTCACACGATTAAGGTCACGATAATCGATACAAAGTCGCATAGAACCATCCTTTTTCTTCACAAAGAGAACGGGAGAACCCCAAGGAGAAGCACTAGGCCTAATAAAGCCTTTCTCAATCAAGTCATCAAGTTGGATTCTCAACTCTTTCAATTCGGAAGGAGCCATACGATAAGGAGCTTTAGCAATTGGTCCAGTTCCAAGAACTAGATCAATGGAAAATTCAACATCTCTTTCAGGAGGAATTCCGGGTAATTCATCGGGAAAAATATCTGGATATTCACAAACAATAGGAACATCCTTCAAAGGAGGAAGAGAAGAATCAGAAGTAGTCACTACGCATAGAAACGCTTGATGACCCTTCTTCAAAACATTCATCATTTTCATAGCTGAAATTAACTTCACACTAGCTTGCTTTCTAACTCCTTGATAAGATACACGAGTACCCAAAGGACTTTTAAGAATAATCTTTTGATCTCGGCATTCGAATCGAGCATGATAAGTAAATAACCAATCCATGCCCAGAATAACATCAAATTCTTCAAGTAGGAATCGAAAGAGATTAGCCGGAAAAATAGATCCCGATATTGATATAGGAACATTGAAATAGATATTAGAACAGGAAAAGATGTCACCGGAAGGTAAAGATATATCCGTGCTTTCACCAAGCGAAGATTCAAGAGGTAATTTGTCGGAGAGTTTCATCGATATGAATGACAAATAAGCACCTGTATCGAATAAAACTAAACAAGGAACTTTAAATATTAAGAACGTACCAGTGACTATATCTGGGTGTGCCTCAGCCTTAGCACGGCTCATCAAGAAAATACGACCTCTCGGTCTCTCAGAAGTAGCAGGTGTAGTAGCAACATCAGTCTTCTTCGCAGGACATATATTAGCCTTGTGTCCAGGCTTGTTGCAGAAGAAACATATAATAGGCCTATCCCTATCAAAACAACCAACTCCGGGATGTGCTGGCTTCTTACACTGGTAGCACACACGATCCTTCAGTCCTTTGTTGTTGCTAGGAGATAGATTACGAGCACCTTGATTTGCTTGACCACTCGGAATAAACCTTCTCTTATTAGGATAAGAGGGAATGGAAGAAGCAACATAAGGCCTAGAAGTAGGATAGAATGGCCTCTTGCCAAGAGATGTACTAGAAGCACGAGCCTCTTCATCAATAGCTTTAAGAGAGCTCTCGGCCCATAAGGCATCATCGTAGATCGAGACAAAGGATGTAGAATCTCTACGAATCATACTCTTAAGCTTTGGAGCAAGCTTTTCAAGATAAAAGAAAACTTTTTCATCTTCATTTTTGACAAGTCTAGTGGCATAGTGAGAAAGTTCATTGAATTTATCGGTAAAGGCTTGAACAGAAAGATTTCCTTGCTTCAATTCCATGAACTCTTTAAGTCTTTGTTGTTTCACCTCTTTTGGATAGAATCTAGTTTCAACTAGATCCTTAAAGCGATCCCATCCGAAGCCAGGTTCAAGAATAGAAGTAGGACCAGTCATAGACCACCATCTATCCGCTTCTTTCACAAGGAAATGAGAAGCCAATTTCACCTTGTCACCTTCACGAACTTCATACAAGGCAAAACTCTTCTCCAATTCACGGAACCATTCAGTGAGTGCCACTGGATCTACTTCACCACCATACGTCTTGGGGTTGTTTCGAGTTAATTGATTTGCCACCCAAGTATAAGTGCCAGGGGCACCTTCTGGAGGCGGAGTAGGAAGAGGAGCAGGAACAGGTTGGTTTTGTTGATTCTGAAGAATCTAAGTAAGAGCTTGTAGGATTGCATTATCTACAGCTTTTCTTGGAGGAGCCATCTTACAAAAGAAGACATTGGCTTACTTAACAAAGACTTACTTAACAAATAGCAATCACAAAGAGACTACAACATAAAGTCCTAAATCTACCCATCCTACCCATCTCTCAAGTTTATTATTTCAAGGTCAAGTTATTTATAGTAGGGTGCACAAACATGCGTTGGGAGCAAATAAGCTCTGATACCAACTGTGACACCCTCAAAAATCGCGGAAAAATTAAACACGTAATTTCTAAATAAAAACTGCATGGATATGTTGGTAATAGGTTCATTTGAGTAAAAACCTGTAATTTTTAAAACCTGAACCTGTTATAAAGATATCCTAATAGAAGGTGTCAAAACATGCAAGGTCTAAACAAACTTATTTACATAACCATCGCTATAAATAGCGGAGAACAAAATGATACAAAAATAAATGTACAGAGGGAGACATATGTCCCTAAAAGTGTGACATACATGTCACTACAAAATGGGAACCAATCTAAGTTCCAAGGTTACTTTGCTCGCTAGCTCGTCCGTGTACCCCATATAAGCATCACCTACCTGTCAATCGCATTTTATACAAACACGAAAGCCACAGTCAGTGGGGAGTAACTCCGAGTTCTCCCAGCCACGAAATGTCATGTTAATATAACATGAAAGCATATAAATATGAGCAAATATAATACATAGCCCATTTACAGACTAAACCATCAAGCTTTTCATGTGAAATTCAATATAAATAACATATAGTCCTAGTATGTGAATACTAGACCAACTCAAGCTACACTATCATGTGAGTCACGTATCATACGGGAATCCAAACTCTATCAGCCATAGCCGGCTTGCATCTCACCTTCTATGTTTCATAGAATCATCAAACAAGAAAGGGCAATATATCTAGAGACAGGCATAAGTTCCTAGTACAGTCAATAGTCACTTTGTAACTCGAGTCTATACCACGAGGTAAGGAAGCTAGTATTTTAGCTCAGAGGTTACATTTAAAACATGGCCAAGATACAACTCAACCCTAATCCTAGACTGCGCAGACCTAGAGAAATGCGGATAAAACCACCGCACCCAAGACTCATGATAAAACCACATGAGTACCCTAAGGAGTCCACCAAAGGGTTGGCTAGTACGTAAGCTGACCATCCACTCACAAAATAGGCAGAAAAGTCATGCCCCAGCTTGGATATAAACCCACCAAGCCGGGAACACAAAGGCTATTAAGCCGTGAACATACACTCGTCAAAGACTATAATGACCTATCTATGACAATGCCCGAAGATATTTACTTAGGACCTCGTCCCAAGTGAATACTTTAGCCAACTTAACAATAAGAAGGGCAAAAAGTCCAAACTTGTACACACAAATGATCACAACCTCGCTTATGGAAAGCTACACACGAGTATAATCAAATGATAATACAACATTACAAAACAACATGGCCAAGGCATCTAATTTCCAATATATAAATTATAAATATTTAAACATCATTTTATAATATTCATTATCAACCAAAGTCATCCAAACTTACCCCAAAGACAAATCCCCGACCCAAGTCCCGCGACGGGTCATTGGTCAAATCAGGGCTGACCGGTTAAAACCTAATTTGATCAAACTCATTCGGTCATATTGGCCCAGCTCAGAGTCTTGACTCATTTTGACTCAAATCACACAATTCAACATAATACAATTCATGTGAAAATTATCAACATAAGGAAAAATTATTCCAACTTATAAGCTAACACATTTCCAACAATTTCTCATAATAATAAAAATTACTAATACACCAAAATATCAACATGTTCAATTGTACAAATGACAAACACAAAGCATCAAACAAAGGCTCAAACACACAACCCGAACAACAGCCAAACCCGGCCACACACATGCCACAAACACGCCACAAACACGCCGAAAAACACACCACCAACACGCCCCACACACGGCCTGTTTTGGGGCTGTTTTGGGCAGCCCTACTATCTCCTTCCTTTTCCATCCAAAACCCGTCTCAACAATGATACAAAACCATTCCAACAACACACAACCATTATCAATTCAATTCAACACTACAAACATATGAAATAACCATAAAACTAATACACTTAACAACAATAATTCATATGAATAAAACCTAACAAATTACTACTCACATAACATCCAACACATAACAAATGTATCATTATATCGTCGAGTAACTCGGAATAGTTACCTTAAACTAGAAAAAAACAAAAGTAACCCTTGAGAAAACCTTAAAAACAGTAGCTACCCATCATCCTCTACTATATAGGAGTCCCCTATATCATCCTCATAATCTTCACCTATTAAAAACAACAAAAACACAATGATAATTACTAAAACCGAAATTATGCTCAAAATCATCTTAAATCGACATAATGAAAACTGAAATTAAAACATACTAGGATGTAGATCTTGAAGAGAGGATTCCGAAAATATAAATTTTGTGAAAATCGGACTAGAAACGAAGAAATTATAATGAAATTAGTGATTGAAAGGAAGAAAAAAGTTAGGGTTTGGTTGATGTTGATGATGAATGTTTTAGAACACAAATGAAAGGGTAAGGGGGCTGTCAAGAGTCAAGGGGAGTTTTGGTCTATTTTTTTTTTACTCGGTTTTGATTCGTTTTGACGGAAATTCGAATTATTCGTCAAACGCGATTTCCGACAACGCTAAAGTTTTTAAACACAAGTTTACAAGAATTTTAAGTACTCCTATGCCTAATATCCTAACTCATTTACCCAACGACCGTAAGAAATGGAAAATCCCATTTTTACGACTTTTCTTTGAAATACTCTTTTATTAAAGACAAAGGTTTAAATATAGTTTAAATTACTTTTAAACATTTCCAAACTATCAAAAATAATTATATTACTTCAAAATAAAATAAAATTATATTTTGTCGAATTATTATTATTTCAATTAAATTAATATTAAATTAAAGTTGATTTAAAATATTATTTTTAAAATATAATAACGGTCCAAATTTACGGGGTGTTACACCTACCCAATCTCCTATCTAGTCCCAAGCTCCGAGCACACTCTAACCACCACCACCGAGCGTCGATCCCACCCAAACCACCTATAACAAACGAATCCCCGCAAAGTCGCAAACCACCACAACACCAACATCATAAGTGTCGCCTTCCAACAACAACACTAACCCAGTCTCCTCTTTGGAAGTACTCATAGTCACATACAACATCTTTTCGACCACCAACACTCACCCGGTCATTCGAGTAGTGTTTAATTTTGGAAAATTTTGATCAATTAAAAAGGAATTTGGTTGGTGAATTGAAATTAGGGATTGGGGTGGGGTGATTTTAATTGAAAGATGATCCTACTGGTATTTAGGTATTTTTTTTATAGGTTTGATGTGAGAAAGTCAAAATATTTGTTTTATTGAGGTTTGATGTGTTTGATGCTTTGGTCAGGCGAGTGTTGTGTTGGTGTTACTGCGGTAGTGGTAGTGGTAGTGGTTTGCTGTTGCTATTGGTGTTTTTCTTCTTGTGAATTTAAACTACAATCATAGTACCAAAAAGGTATGTTGTTAATTCGAATATGTAGGCGAATGGATATGTAATCCCATGGATGGACTCAACCAGCTATAGATTTGGCATGGTGTGTTGGTTCCTTGGTGAAAGTGTGGTAGGAGAGAGAAAGTAGGATGTCTTGGTGGTGTCCACCCGACGATGATTAGTTTTAGGGTTGAGGTTGTAGCGTAGGTAGTGGGTGTGGTGGTTGTGATGGGATGGTGGTGGTTGTTATTGGGTTAGTCTGAGATTTAATGATGGCATTTTTATGATTTGGTGGTCTGAGAATGATTAATGGTAGTGTTTTTATGATCAATGATGAGAATGATAATTAAATAAGGAGAAGAAGATATTAAAGAAAAGTAAACACCCAAGAAGAGAAGAGAAAAAGGGATGAATAAATTAGGGAGATAGAAAGAAGGAAATAAAAGAAATAAGAAGAAAAGAGGAATAAGAGAGGGAATGATAAAATCAAAAAGAAGAAATGAAAAAGAACTAAAAAAATTAGAAGGAAGAACGGGATCCACATGGTCATTTGTTTAGATAGCGGGGATATATCATAAATGGTCAAAAATGGGTTAGTTTAGCACAAGCTACATGAGGTCACAGTTGGGACTTTTATTCAATTAAGCACTATAATGGATTAAGATGAGAAGAGAAGGCTTACTTTTTATTATTTCCATATAATAACCCTTTATTATTTAACTCTTCAATTAATATTCTGAATATAAAGTCTATAGGTTTTAATACGTGAACTTATGTCTGACGATTAGTTGCACGACTTAAATATCTCTCCGCCCACCCATAGGCCACAAAGCTTTTGCCAAACAGAGTTGTCAAAGGTGACAAATTCATCATGCGATTGCTTTTGCTCGAATTTGGTGTAGTTTTTTTTACCATGGTGAAAACTTAAAACGATGCAAATGATTGCTTGTAATTGTTTCTATAAGTTACTCCCTTTCGTCCTAATCATGTGTTTGTCTTTGATTAACATATTTCTCATGAAAATAAAAAAGGCCGGCAAATGAATGGAAAGAGGAAATACCTTATTTTTCAAAGTAAAATGTAATGATTGGATTCAAACATTTATAGAGTATCAATGAATGACATATGTGAAACTATTCCACGTGATATTATATGATGAGGCTGTTAAAGTCATGGAAAATTTCTAGACCACGCGCATAAGGAAGACGAGATGGTTCTTTATAAATTAGGAATATTTAATTTTAAAATCAATTAACTTAAAAATCCGAGCAAAGTTTCACGGACATACACAAACAATATATAGATAATCTTATACAACAAATAATATTCTTTAATTGGTAAAATAATTTGTATTTAATATATATATATATATAATAATAATAATTAATGTATTTTAATCACACTAATACATAATCCTTAAACCTTTAGAAGTCTTCATATATAATACAATTTTACTCCGATATTTTTAATTTTAGGCCCATATCA
>JAIUZE010005131.1:0-17117 GCA_022085475.1 Heliosperma pusillum
CTAGTCATTAAGTCAGAGACTTATATTTGATAAGATTCTTGATCGGTTTCAACATGAAATACTCGAAATAGAGGCCTTATTCCTATGGGAAGTGGGATCACCTTGAGCAAGTCAGAGTGCCCTACTAAACCCGAGGAGATTGAATGCATGAAATTTATCCCTTACGCATCTGCTGTTGGATCAATCATGTATGCTATGATGTGCACTCGTCCCGATGTTGCATATGCTTTGAGCATGACAAGTCGTTACCAAGCGAATCCAGGTGAGAGTCACTGGATAGCCCGTAAAGAACATCCTTAAGTACTTGGGACCAAGGATTCGTTCTTAGTGTTCGGAGGCGAGACTGAGTTACTTATAAAGGGTTATAAATACCCAGATGCCAGTTTCCAAACAGATATGCATGATATGAATCCCATCCGGCTACGTTTATATGATGAATGGAGGAGCTGTTTGCTGGAAGAGTTTCAAGCAAAGCGTTACAGCGGATTCTACAACAGAAGCAGAGTACCTTGCAGCGTCTGAAGCTGCAAAGGAAACTGTGTGGATTCGGCATTTTTTGGAAGGACTAACAGTAGTCCCTACTGCCAAATATCTTATCACAATTTATTGTGATAACAGTGGGGCTATTTTTCAGGCAAAAGAGCCCAAGTCTAGTATCAAGTCTAGACATGTACTTAGGAAATATCATGTAATTAGAGATTACGTGGACAGAAAGGAAATTGACATTTGTAAGGTTGGGACAGATGACAACATTACTGATCCTTTAACCAAGCCTTTATCAAAGGCTAAGCATGATGGTCATGTCGTCACAATGGGATTGAGACGTGTGCCAGATTTCCTTTAGGTTATGTAATATGTAATAACTGAATGTTGTATTAATTATTTCATATATGATAATGGCATTCATTGTTCGAGTTTTATTTTAAACTCTTTTATTTAGTTTGACTAAATTTAATACTTTGTTTATCCGAACAGATTGTTGGACCCTATTCAAGTGAATAGGACAAACTTAGTATTTTGTCCCTAGTCACTCTATGAGGTGACGTCTCGAAATGACTAGATTGTAAGTCGATCAATGGTTGGTTCAGCACCATGGGGTCATGGAGATAACTGGTCGTTTACATAGACAGACTGTATGACACTCTGTCGGACAGTGACATTGTAGAGACCCTTAAATCAATTATTTGATGCCTGGTCGTGGCAAGGTCTTCTATCTTATTCCTATAAGTCGATTCTTTTGACTGGCGACCGTCTATCTGAGTAGGTGCAGTTTCCGATTGGTTTTGGTTGATGTTCTAGGTCGTGCCGTAAAAGGAGGCCGATGGACTTCTTCTGGATCATGGTGATCTGCATCATACAGAGTAGATGGATCAACAGGAATTGTCCACCCACGTTGGGTAAAAACATCTTTAGGCCACTCGAGGAGAAGTTACTGTAAATGCGTGGCCACGCTCGGAAAGAGATCTATTGTAGATTTTCCGGTCAGACAGTTACTCTCCCTATCGAGAAAACCACTCTAGATATTGTCAATCGCAAGTGCGACCTGGAAGACACCTTGCGTTGAGTGAGAGATGTGATAAAGAGACAAGAGAATCGATGTCGCACACTTGTGTCAGACAAGTGGGAGATTGTTGGAGTAGGTGTCCTCCACAATAGTGCGCCACATAATAAATCTTAATAAGGAATATAATTGGGATATTTATTGACTATATATATGATTACTTAGTTGATTAACGTAAATCATTAACGGTTGGCTGACTAGAGTTTGACGTTATTGTCGTTTGACGGCGGTGATCAACTGATCCCTTGCGGTCACACCTAAAGGATGAAATCCAAATAATAACTAATTATTTGTATACGATACAGTTAATTAGTACATTACATATATTCGATATGTACGAGAGTTAATTGTTAGAAATTGAGTTAAGAACTCAAATTCGATTATACTTATTTTTCAATTATGCGATAATTGACTAATAAATTTATATCTTTTTTTTAATACGATTAAATAAGATTTAACTTAGTAATTAATCGTTAAATTTACTAAATTAGTTGAGGTTTTGAGATAGAGGTAATTAGTTAATTATATTTACAAGGAGTTGTAAAATAAATTAACTAAGCATTGTGGACCCATTATATATTGATATAATGGTAAAATATTACTTAAAATGTTAAGTACATATTATTTATTTAATTGAGTCATATAATTGTTATATGATCAAATTAACACTTAATTATACAAGATAATTAACCATATGATCAATAAGTATTTGTAAGACAAATATCAAAAATCAAAATGGACCAAACTAAGGCTATTGTGGCCGGTTGGCTTGTAGTTACAAGGTGATGATTTTTGTTCATGTTTACACTACTTAGTTACCTTTTGAAAGTGACATAACAAGTAGTAAACAATCATCACTTGTTCTACAACACTCCACTCTAATGCATGTGATCAAATTGAACAAAATAAGAGTATTATTTGGACTACATGATCCGGCCTCAAGGTCTATAAAATGAGCATTTTGTGTTCATTTTATAACTACTTCATTTTGTGCTTGTTTTCTTACTTCTCTCAAAAACCTCATCTTCTTACTAAAACTCTCAAACACTAATATTTACTAAGTATTACTAGTGTAGTAATATAGTCATAATATTAGTAGAATAATATCTATCTTATTATCTAGTTAATAATCAGGGTAGATTATTTGGGTTAATCTTGGTGCAACTTAGAGGAGATCTTCTACTTTGGGTATTACTTGTATTCATCCATATTATTAGCTCAAGAACAACAAGAAGGAGTTCTTGTTGTGCCCTTATATTTTCCATATCAATGTAAGGAAATTTCTTCTCTTATATAAATGTCTTTATATTTGCATGCATGTTACATAGATCATTAAATACTAAATTAACAAGTAATTTAGCAACTAATTAGAGGAGTCTAATTAAGGTCTATGGACTTTCAGGAAGAACATGATGACACGCTATATTAAGGGACTTGATTGAGAATGTTGGAAGATCATCCAAAACGGCCCTAACAAAATATTGGTTGCATTTGAAAACGACACAACCTATGAGAAAGACGACAAGGACTGTATTAAGGCTGACTAGCGTAAGCCAGAGAAAAACTCGAAATCCATGACGTTGTTACAAAACGGCATGATAACCACTGAGTTTGATTGTTTCTCGTCTTGTAGTACGACCAAGGAAATATGGGATGGTCTTGAACTTGCATACGAAGGTAATGCCCTTGTGAAAAGCCATAGGATTGATGTACTCATTCAAAGGTACGAACACTTCTCAAGGGAGAAGAATGAATCAATCAATAGTATGTCGGCACGTTTTTCAAGTATAACGAATGAACTCCGAAATCTTGGGAGAAAATTCAATTATCAAGATATCGTAAGAAAGGTCCTTAGGAGTCTCTCTAAGAGATGGACATCCAAGGTGACTGCGATTGAAGAAGCAAGAGATCTCACCCTTCTAACCTATGTAGAGCTAATTGGTTCCCTCATGGCTCACGAGCATCTAGTTGACAAGTCTGATGAGGAGTCTAGCAAAGGTAAAGGTATAGCTTTTGCAAGCTGGTGATGGTGAAGATGATATAGAAGATGAAACCGTCTTGTTTGTAAGACGCTTTAGAAATAATCACTTCAAAGGAAAACAATAAAAATTCAACAACAATAAAACCTTTAATAAAAAGCCAAATGAGTCCAAACCATCTTTCACCAATAAAAGATGCTTCAAATGTGGCGAGACAGACCACATGATCAAGGATTGTCCCACATGAAAGACGATTAAAGACAAAGCTAAACAGGACAAGACCAAAAGGGAATTCATGCAAGTCATGCTATCCTTATGCTGGGGAGAGCTCGACACTGAAGATGACGAAGAATATGTTGATAAGGAGGTCACAAATATCTCTTTAAGCAACATTAGTCTTGAACTAATTACTGACAGTGATGATGAGCACAACAACTCCTAATCAGAATTTCGCTTGATACGAGAATCAAATTCAGATAGCAAAACTAACGAGGTAAGTTTTATTCGTGTTAAGAATAAAGTTAAAAAATTACATAGGAATGCTATGATAGATTACTTTGAGCAAACCCTTGATCAATGTCGTGAGCAAAGTCTTGAAATAAAGGAATTGTGAGAGCAAATCCTGACATTGCCAATGAGAATCAACTTCTAAAAGCCAAAACAAGAAAGTTGAATTCTAAAGTTATGGCTAATTCAGCCACAACTTCTGAATCCACTAATGCTGAGAAAATAGCTCTTGACTCTAAAAATATAGCTAATGAAGTTATAACCTCTGAGTTAAAGCTCAACATTAAACATGTGACACCCTCAAATTTGCGGAAAGAAAAAAAATAATTTAAATAAATAAAAGATGAGAATACGTTTCTAATAGGTTCACTTTAGTGAAAATCGGTAAATTTTAAAACCGGAACCTACTATTAAATATATTCATCATAACAAAGGTGTCTTAAAAAAAAGGTTCATAACAAAAGGAAAATAATATTATACATAAGAATTATCCAAAACGGGAGACATATCTCCCGTATAAATACGGAAATAAAAGAGTGATAATATCAATCCCCAATAAGAACCGAATATAGGTCCAAGGTAATACTTCACTCGCTAGCTCGTCAATGTACCCAAGTATGCATCACAGCAACCTGCCAACCGCATTAAATATAAACAAACGAAGCCAACACCATCAGTGGGGAGTAACTCCGAGTTCTCCCAGCCACGAAATGTCGAGTTTAATGAAACATGAATAACATAAAAGCAATGTATATGGAAAATACAAAACTTAACATATATGATATGCTTTTCATGTTATGAAACAATTAACTAACATATAACCTATCATATGAAAGCTATCATGTGAAACCGATAATAAAATATAACAAGAGGTAGGGAAGCTGGTATGCTAGCTCAGAGGTTACCCTGTAACATGGCCATGATACACTCAAACCCTAATCAACACTAATCATGTGAATCAGTTTAACAATCCGGTAATCCAAACTCTATCAACCTTAGCCGGCTTGCATCTCACCTTCTAAGATTCATAGAATCATACAAACATGAAAGACCAATACTTCTACAAACAGGCATAAGTTCTTAGAACCGTCAATAGTCGACTTCTGTAACTCGAGGCTATACCACAAGGTAGGAAAACATCCTAGCCCTAGACTGATCAGACCTAGCGACAACAGCTATTCCATTCCCCGTCTCATCATGACCAAAAGTACACAAGAATCTCTACTAGGCTACCCCCTAAGCAGAGTTGGCTAGTACTTAAGCTGGCTCCATTCCCAAAGTGGAACTATTAGGCAGCCATGCCCCGACTTGGATATAAACCCACCAAGCCGTGACACAAAAGCTATTAACCATGAACTATATACTCGTTAAAGATAGTAAGGGCTATCAATGTCATGGTCCAAGCTACTCATTTAGAATTAGAATGGTCAAGACGCCATATACTCATAATTCTCTATGGGTACTTAGTCAACACAACATATACCATACAAACAAACAGTCACGGGAAAAATTTCCTATCATGTGACTAATTGTATATAAATCATATTCAGATATCATATCGCCTCATATCTACTAAGGCTAATTCATTAATTAAATAAAAGCTTACTTGAAGACAAATCCCCGACCCGAATCCCGCGACGGGTCATCAGTCAAAATGGGGCTGACTAGATCTTAGTTTGACCAAACACGTTTGGTCAAACCGGCTAGAAACAGAGTCTTTACCATATAAACTTGAACATAAAATCATCATATTCATTTCATGTTATTTTATTCCAACTTCTAACATATGAATTATTAAATCTTACGAAAACCCGCTTGACTTAAAGGATATCAAATTAAACTACGATCACGTATTATAATTTCTAACATGTGAGAAATAATAATATATTGAAAACCTTTTAATTAAATAATTTACTTATTAAAATTTCCCACTTGCTAAATATTACAAAACATAATATAATAATAACGATAAACCCGAAAACCGTCACAAGTCCAAAGATCTCACGGGTCAAGGGCTGGACCGGCCTGACTGGGCCGAAATGAAGCGGGCCTGATTTGGCCCACGGGCTGTTTTGGCCAGTTTTGGTCGAATTTCTAAAAACCGTATCTTAATATTTCCCGCATGCTTAACATATTTAAAACCCGTCAAAACAACAACAAAACAATCAAGTATCGACACAAGACCCAAGGACCAAATCCCGGACCAACCCAGACCTGGCTGGACCGGCCTGAACCGGCTGAACCAGGCCTGAACCGGCCGGTTCTCAGCCTCCACCCGTGACCACCTTACACGGCCAAAACAACCACCCCTCCAAATTAATTCTAACATGATTTTTATTAACAACATCCATTTTTAAACATCCAATTCAACCATCATTCATACAAAAATTATGGTTATAAATAAATCATCCAAATATGTCAAGAACACTAACATATTAAAAATTCCATACAACATAAAAATCATAACTACTTATCATGTTACTACTAAAACCATAAATAACAATAACATGAACAAAAACAAAAGGTATGTGACATTAATTCGTCGAGTAAATCGGAATCGTTACCTTAGCTAGCAAAATCAAGTAGCACAAAAATAAGAAGTAAAGAAAAACCCGTCTACTAATCTTCTCCTAATATATACGAGTCACCAAACTCGTCTTCAAAATCTTCCCCTATAAGAAATGACAAGAATAATATTGTTAGAATTAAAACTTGATTTTCCATAATTAAAGTGTTGAAAACGATTTTGTCGGAATTGAAAATAAACCGTACTTGAAGATGGAGAGCGAAGAGGAGATTCTAAAAATATAAGTTAGGACGGATTTGAATAAGTAACGAAGGTTTTATGACGATTTTGCTCAAGAACGACGAAGAACGATGAAGAACGACGAAGAACTATGAAGAACGATTAAAGAAAGTATTAATTAGATCTTAAGTTGATTTATTGTAAAATGAAAAGGTAGTTAGTGAGTATGTGGGAGATTGGGCCATGTACATATAGAGGAAATATGGAGTCGGGTTTTGAAATTGTTGTTACGGAATTGACTCGGGTTTTATAATTAATTAATGTAATTAATTAGATATAATTAGATTAAATGATAGTTTAATAAAATATCTAGATATTAATTAGATATTATGTTATTGTAATCAAAAGAAAGAAAAATATCTAGCCTTATTAGAGGAGAGGGAGCCGTGTAGAAGTAGGAGAAATCGGATCTGTTTTTCGAGCGATTTGCGTAATTTCAGTTGACGGATCGATAAAGTTACAAATATCTTAGATATTCGTATTAGTTTAATCGAAAGAATTAAAAGATCTTAAGTGAGTGGAAAAAGATGACATGGGGCGTGTGACTCATGCCAAAGTCGGGTTTCGGGTTTGTTTCGGGATTTAAGTGACTCGGGAATAGTTAAATGACGCTCGGGTTTAAACCGTAAAACCTTTTTATAAATTCCGAATAAATTCAAAATAATTTTATTAAATTATCATAAATTCAAATAAATCTAAATAAAAATAAATTAAATTTATTATTTTTCAAATATAATTTCGGTCTTTAAATTTACGAGGTGAGTCGGAAAAGTCAACGAAAGTCAAATTGACTTAAAAACGGGATTGTCATGGAATCTCGAAGAAATTCCAAATACAAATTCGGAAATTCAAAAATCGACTTGAAACAATAAATTCTAAATTAAAAACTTAAATTTTGCTGAAAAGTATCCGTAAAATATTTTCACTAGAAAAATAGGGTACTTTTCGGGTGTTACAGATGCTCAACCCGACCATTGTGACGGGTATGTTCTCAATTTTTGAATTACCGTAAAATATTTTCACTAGAAATTCCTTAAGGATGACGGAAGTAAACTTCGTTGAATGGGAATCAACGATCAAGAGCGCCGCGTTATCCGATAACGTGCTTCGCTACTTGGTCGAAGAGCCCCCCACCGAACCCGCGCTTAGATCGTCCGCGGTGGTTCGGGCCGAATATGACCTTTATTTGAAGGTTGCTAATGACGTCAAGAATGTCTTGATTTGGTCAATCTCACCCAAACTCAAACTCCAATTGATCTCTCTAAATGCATATGCGATATTCACGAGGATCACTTCGATGTTTTCGCAAGCCCCTCAAATTCTCCAATATGAGGCAATTACGAAATTCTTTGACACTAAGCTTCAAAGGGGCCAAAAGGTTGGCCCACACGTGCTCAAAATGGTTGAGCACGCAGACCCCTTAGAGCGTCTAGGGTGCACAATTCCGAAGAATTTGGTGGTGGGTAAGATCCTTCATTCACTCTCACCTAAGTTCACCCAATTTAGGGTGAACTATAACATGAATGGCATGGAAAAGAGTTTCCATGAACTCCATGCACTCCTCACCCAAGCTGAGAGAGACATGGATGCTAGTGGGAGTGAACCCAAGGATGTTCTTTCCATGAAAATGAAGAACATGAACCTTGGGGTGAGGAAGGACAAGGGAAAGGGTAAGACTCTTTTCAAGAAATCCGGCAAGGTAAAGGCCAAGGTCTTTTATAAGGCCAAGCCCAAAGTCAACAAACACGCGGAGGCGGATTGCTATTATTGTAATGGCAAAGGGCATTGGAAACGCAATTGCCCCAAGTGTGGGTAATTAACACGTACTCCCTGAGGATCGACACCCTACTTCCCTAATTATATTCCTTATGTTGTTAGCCTAAGTGTGGGTAATTATTTTTGTATCGGGACCGCGACATAACCGATCAAATTTTGGCGCCGTTGCCGGGGAGCACGGTTTTGTTTATCTATGAATTGTTGGTTTTTGTTTAAAAATTCTACCATTTTTAGGTGCAACCATACCTAAATCGTTACTTACTTTCCTTTTTGTGTTTTTCTTGTAGGTTGACAAAAATGGTACTAACAAGGGAAGATCCAACGTACCAGGTTTTTGAGCTCGCTAGTGGGATCCTATGGGTCCATATGACTTTGATTGCTCTCATGGAGGGTAACAAATTTAGTGGTAAACCAAATGAAAACCCGTCACACCATATCCAAACCTTTTGCGAATTGTGTCAAACCTTTATGAGGGAGGGATTCACCCAAAACCAAATTAGAGAAATTCTCTTTCCTTTATCACTAAAGGGAGAAGCTAAATGGTGGTTCACCCGTCGTTTAAAGGAAGCCACAAGACCAATGGAGTGGGAAGAGATTGTCATCGCTTTTCACCGTAAGTTTAGAACCACTATGTCAAACCTATCAATTAATTCACAAAAAGAAAGTGGGGAAGGTTCACAAACTAATGGGGGAGAGCGAAAGAAAAGTCGAGTGGAAACTTCAAATGATGTTGACACTACCATTTCCTTAGCCTGTCCCGTTCAACCAAAAGAAACCACCCCAAAGAGCACTTTATATCACCCAAAAGTTTTCAACCCATTTACCTCACTAACAACACCTTGTGAACTTTATGGTGGAATAGGGCATGTACCTCAACGATGTGGGAACAAGCTCACACCCTTAAACCCTTTTCATCCACAATTTCGCCAAACTCAACCCACTAATACACCTCATACAATTCCACACTCATCCTTTCAAAATGATCAATTTATAGCTAAAGTAGATGTCAAGTTAAGGGAAGTAACCCAAGCTCAACATAATATGTACTCATACTTCTTTTCTAGCTTAAACTCCCTCAAATCAACCATCTTGTCTCCCCAAAAGAGAGTAGAGGAGTTGACCCCATCGAGTTCTAGTCAAAGCACCAAAGGGAGTGAAGAAACATCGATTGTCACAATTGACATGATCAGTGACAAACCTTGTGATCATCCTCTTGGGAATGGAAAGAGTAAGAAGCCCATCTTTAGGTTGCCCCATGAACTTTGCAACAATCCAACACTAGCCAGACCAACCAAAGTCCCTACCCATGAGGAGACATTCCATCTCGAAGCTTTGATCATAGCATTGATAAAAGCTCAAGGGAAATTAGAAGAAAGAATTGGAGAAGCAACTTTGGAAACAAATGAAGCTTTTTCAAAATTTGAGGCAAGGATTGGCAAGATATCTAGAGAAAAAGAAGCAACCAAATATTCTCACAATGAACCTACCCTTGAAGAAGGGAAGATTATCATTCCTTCCAAACTTAAAGACCCAGGTTGTTTTAACATTTCTTTCACAATGTGTTTTCATAAGGTCAAAAGTGCATTGTGTGATTTAGGAGCCGCTATTAGCGTCATGCCTTTTTCCTTCTATCATGACAATTGTCCAATACAAATGAAGATCACTAATACTAGCCTTCAACTAGCCAATGGATCTATGCATACTTTGGCAGGAATTGTGGAAGATGTCCCCATACGGATTGGATACTTCCTCATTCCCGTTGAATTTTATGTCATATTTTCAAAGAAAGAAAGGGACGACTATATTATATTAGGAAGACCCTTCCTGAATACCGCTGGAGCTTGTATAGATGTGAAAGGAGAGAAGATCACCTTTGAAATAGATGGATCAAGTGCCACCATTGATAGAAAGGGGAATGTATTGAGTGTTGGAGATGGCAACCTCGAAGCTTTCAAAACTTCGGAAGCATGTTTAGAATGAAATTGCCATGGGTGTTGGCAAAAGGTAAATTAAAAATTCAAGGACGAATCCAGCTACAAGGAGCTCAAATCCCTTCATAAGGCTTAAGGAGGGATAGCAAAACAAAGTCTAGCATGACTTAAAAATGCGCTTGTCGGGAGGCAACCCGTCTTTCTCTTTACTTTTTCTTTATGCATTCTTTATTCCACTTATTAGACAATGATTTGGACTATTTTATTTGGACTATCTTTTTTGGATTTTGTGTTGTAATAGTTAGGAATAATTATCGTTTTACTTATATTTAGAAATGCATGTTTAGTTGATAGTTTTTCGTACTTGGAATTGAAGGACCTATTGAGACAAGAAGGAGCTATCCTTGGCCCATGTTGCCAAGACTATTCAGGTTAGTAAGTATGTTCAAGGACATAGCCAAAAGGTAAGAGCAAGTAGTAAAGAAAAAAGAAACAAAATCCGGACCAACAGACTTCCCCGATCGGATTCCTGAGTACCCGATCGGGTAAGTTGTCTAATTCGAGTTTTTTTTCTAATTTCTTCTATAAAGCTAACTTGCTACCCTTTGCTTGCTGCCATATACCCGTGTTCTTCAACTTTCAAAGCTCAATTTCTCTCAAAACCTTCATTTCTTAGTCTTTTCTTACAAAATTTGTCACAATAGTTCATCCAAGGCAACTTCTAAGCATTATCAAGTAAGTTAATTCTATTTTAGTTACTTCAATCTCTCTATTTTTCAGAAATCCAACATGAACAAACCCTAAACCAAATTTGGGGGTTCTAGATTTTGATTGAAAAAGTTGTTTAAATTTGATTTCTAATGCTTCTTACATGCTATAGAGTGAATTTTAGAGATTAATTAGTATGCTTACTATGATTTGAATTCTCATATGCCAATTAGGATACTCATCTTTACTATATGCTAAGAACTTATGCTTAAGTGGTAGTATTATGCTTGAATTCATGCTTTATACTATGAACTTGTAATCTTATTGTGTTAATTTAGCATTAGTACCTTGGAGTAGTGGCCAAACTCATGATTTAAGTGTATGTTGCTCATCTTAATTGGCACATTGTTATGCTTAAGAACATCCATTTGTGCTCAAAGGTAGCATGATAATGTTTCACTTAGGTAGCTATGCTTGAATTTGTGCTTAAAGCTTAGTATTCTAACACTTATGCTATCCAATTGTGTTTATAATGAAGTGTTTTGATAGTAGTTTATTTAGAAAATGGTACCTACAATAAGGAGATCAAAGAGGGCAAGAACCTCCAATCAAGGAGAAAGTAGTAGAGCCCATGAAGAAGACATAGAAATGCTTGAAGCAATGACCAACCCGAAAATCAAGGAGATGCTATGCATGATCCTGACTTTCCGGATGTAGAATTTAGTTCAAACAAGCAATGGCAAAATTGGTGTATTCTTAAAAGAAAAGGTATGAGGGCTACCAAATTCCTCGACGTTTCTTCTTTAAGACATATGAAGCTTTATGATCATGTTAAGGTAACGGTGGAGGAGGACTACTTAGTGGAGGAGGACCTAGACATCGAGTGAAGACGCGAAAAGGTAACGGTGAACGGTTACTCGATATCATTTACGTGTTTTATGTGTTTTCTATTTTAGAAATCGTATTTAGAATAAGGTTAGTAATCATAAGAATTGTGTTGTTGATGATGGTTGTTGTTAGTTGATAATTGATATGAGAACTGATGGTTTGTGATGATAATTGATGATGTTTGTATGTTGATAACAAGACGGATTGAAGGATTGCGTGTTTTATGTATGTTCCCTAGTGCTGGCAGTGTTTCATGCTGCCAGTTTTTCCCAAAGTCGACTGCAGTTTTCCTGCACTGACCCCTTTTCGTAAAGTGAACATATCTCCTTCGTTACTTGCTTTTGTTGGGCTTGTAACCTACCGTTGGAACCGTAAGAGATAAGCTATCACCTCTACTTGGAAGTTTTGCATTTGGATGTCTAGAACTCTAGTTATGACCGTTTGAAGTGGATCCTTGTTTTAGTTGGTTTCCAAACACGTTGTTTTGGAGAGGGGATCTATGTTTCTTATTTATTATGCTTCATAAACTTAGTCTAATGCTTATGTATCATGTATTGATTCATTTTTATCATAGTTAAATTTATATAATTCCCTATTCTCATGTTGGTGACGGTTTTTGATATGTCCCCCTTTGAGTGTTTTACAAATGCTACGGTTGGAGCACTAATTTCCTATGTGCTTTGTACTCTCATTCCCTTGGCTACCTCCACGTTCGTAAGGCTAGAATGTCGGAACAGGGAGTGTATCCTTACTGCTTGATTGCATGTGTTAGTGGGCATATGACGACGTTGTTGGGAGACGAACGCTTTGCGTTGATCGACCCGGCCGTCAAATGTTGTATACTTGCGAGGTGGTGTCATTGCATGTAGCGTACCGCTTGTTATGATGCTTGTGCTCTTTTCCGCCTCTTTCGTGAATGTCGACCGAATTTGGGGTACTCGGCGTCTATGATTGACCGAGTCTTGGATGCGAAATGTCATCGCTTGTCGAATCGGAACACGTTTATTCTGAGAGTCTGGCCAGTTTTAGACTAGGACCGTATTATTATCGTCGTCCTACCGGGAGGAAATTAGTCTACATATACGAAATGTCATCGTGTATGCGTTCAGAGAAATGTTTATCCCGTGGATGCGATTTTAATCATTCTTGCCATGTACACGGTGCTAGTGCGTGTCATTTACCGTGAGAGAGGTCGTCAATGTATTTGTATGTTTGGATGGATGATTACATGATTGATTATTCGTGATCATTGGATGACTTGACATGGTTTGTTTGTCGAGTCTCAATCTTATCAAACTTATGCCGCTAACGGTGAGATGCAAGCCCTAGTGAGTGTATATGGTTGCCTAAGAGTGTCTTCCCCGAGTCATTCTATAATATGATGATTACGGATTTGTACTTCATATGCTCTTATCTTGATATATTGAATTGCCTATTTATCCTTTCTCGTATTTCACATGTATATCTATATATGCATGCTTCTACTTTTGTATTTCCGTTTAGGTACGTTTAATGTGATATGGCTGGGAGAACCCGGAGTTACTCCCCACTGATTGTGGCGTTCATGTTTTTCATGGATGAACAGGTTGCTTGCTTGGATGGCTTTTTGCTTGGTATTTTGGGTTCGGGTGTGAGCTAGCAGGCGTTGACCTAGACGATTCACCGCTAGACGTTCTTAGCTACTTGCTAAATAACTTTGTCTTTTGTTAACATTTTGAGAGACTACGTCTCTTGTTGTATTTTATATTTGGTTTGTAATTATTGACATTCCTCGTATTTCTATCTTGCATGTAAAAAGTTTTAAAAACACCGTATTTTCCGCTTTATAATTCACATGCTTGTTATGTTTTATTTCCGCATTCGCGAGGGTTGTCACACTTTTACCATATTCACAAGATTATCCCTATTTCATCATTCCTATGCAAATTAAAATTCAATCACCTTCACAAACAAACCCAATCCCTGTGTACCATCAACAGACAGTCATGAGAGGTTTTGGGAAAGAGAAGATACTCAAAGGTGTTGTTGGTGCTGAAAGATACAATCTCTAACTCGTATGTAGACCAAATCTAATTTTTACGGAGAAGAATAATTTGATGGATACACCATGTTGTTGCTAAGCTGGTATTAAAAAAGAAAATCGTGTGTTGATGCTTAGCTGAAAAAAAAATAATTAATGTGGAGGAATGTCGTTGTGGTTATGAAATGTGTTGTTACTCGTATGATGGAGCAAAGTTCAGTCTTAAGGAGGTGTTATTGAACGAATTTCTGTTTTATCATAAATATTTGGGTCAGACTTCTGTTTATGATTAAGGACTTGAGTGTGGATGGTGGACTGATAAACCTTATGAATGCCCTTAGCCTACTCAAATTTACATCTCAGTTTGATAAATCCTTAGCCTATAATCTTCTAACTTCTTAAGCCATATTATTCCTTACCTTGGTTATGACTTGATTATGTTGTTAGTTTTTGCTTAGTGGTTACCATAGCCGATGTCATGGTTTCTATTATTAGGAACTTAATTTCATTTTGTGATGTGTGCTTTTTACTTGGTTAACTGTTAGCTTTGGTTTATATTATTCTAGTCATTTCATATTTCTTCTCGTCTTTTCGATGATGTCAAGAGTGAGAAGAAATGACCTTGATTTGAGTCGATTTCCTAAGCTTGCTCCTTGTCAAGACCTTTAGTCTATTAATGTCGTTAGATGCTTATACTTTAGCTTTAGATATTTTGATCTTGCGTTCTACCCACTATGATTTTTATAGTATTATGTTGAGAGGGGAACTTACCTTAGTCACAAATCATTAAACGGCTTGTCATCATCAAAAAGGGGGAATTTGTTGAACCATATAGTTATATGATTATGTTTTGATAATGACAAGTATCTTTGTATAAGATATATGCTTGTGCTTGTAATCGTTTGTTTAGTCTTGGTTAGATTAAGCATGGTTTGATACCTAAAGTTATAGCTAGTTTAGCTATAGCCTTGATGATTTGGGAAACAAAGTTATGGGCCATTGTACTATAACTTTGGAACTGCTTAAGTAAATTTATAGGTGTTTCGACTATAACTTTAGTGATTATCAAGCTCAAGATCAAAGACGAACTCTTAAAGAAGCTTGTGGAGCTCAAGATGAAGAGCTCGTGATTAGAATTAAGTGATGATCAACATACCGAAGATCTCAAGGAAGATTTTGTAGTATAGGTCGTCGTCCAATAACGGTAATTTCAATAGTAATTTTGGGAAGTAGAGTTATAGCTGTTTTAACTGTAACCTTACTTACCAAGCTCAAAGTTATAGGCGATCTTACTATAACTTTGGAGCTGCAAAATATAGTGCGGCTATTTTAATTTTTCAAAATGGTTTTTGAATATAGTTTTAAATAATCTTTTTAAAGAAAAGTACTTATAGTAGTTTAAGTTTTAAATTTATTCATTTTGAATATTAGTGTTGTTTCATCTATTATTAGTAAAACAACTTATGAGTTGTCATGCTATCTAGGGTTTAACACATTGTAGAGTCTATTGATTGATTACGAAAGAGGGGGGGGGGTGAATAGAGTATTAAAAAATAGCCCCACTTTTTCGATTTATATGATGTATAATAAATTACTTGATTTTAATCAACCAATTAATTAATCAATGAATTATACGAGTAACGAAATAAAGAAATAAAGAGGGACACAATAGATTTTTGAAGTGGTTCAGTTTCACAAATCGAAACCTACGTCCACTATTCTCGATTAATAATTTTTAGTACCTCTCTATGGATTACAAAAATTATCAACCCACTCGTATAATCAACTATGATTATAACTCAGATTGAGTATCGCTAAATACTCTATACTATCTTATGTTAATAAGAAAGTACAATCTAAATCACAAATATTCTCGTTAAAGAATAAGTAAGATTATGTGATGTACTATTATCCAATAACGTATTTCACTCGAGTGATTCACAAAGATTGATGCTTGACTTTTTCGAAACAAACAATAAAAATAATAAATATTTTGCTCAAAGTTTGTTTAAAATCAATTTGTAAAATTCTCTCAAATGAGCATAAAAGTCTTGTTGAATGTTTGAGATCAATGGAGTATTTATAGTAGAAGCATAAGAGAGGTGAACTCTAAACCGTAGCATTTTCTTTAAGAAATATATTTATCTTTTACCTCAAAATATTGTTGTGAAATTATTTTGTAAAACCCTAGTCTGATCCAAAGAGTAAAACGTGTCAAAGAGGCTGTTTTCCTCTTCTTCACGCAACCCTAGGTTGTTGTCGATATGCACGCAACCCTAGAAGGCACAAATCTTAGGTTTTCGAAACCCTAGGTGGCACGACCACTAAGTGGGCTTAGTAGGTTAACAACAAAATGAGATAGAATGTATTAGAAATCCTAGATAGCATGATAACTCATAAGTTGTATTACTAACCAATAGAGTTTCATAAATATATTAACTATATAAAACTTTTGATAAATATAAAATACTCTTTCTCTTTCTAAAAACATTTAAAAGATTTTGTTTCCAAAACCATGCATCAATTTTGTCATTCAAAGTTATAGGTGAAATAGCTATAACTTTGAACTTAGTATGTAAAGTTATAAGTGAAATAGTTATAACTTTACTTACATTAAAATCACTCTAATGGAATAGTTACCGAATGACGACCTGTAGTATCTAATTTTCACAAAGATCTTCAGTATACGGATCATCTCTTTATCTTGATCACAAAGACCCTCCATCTTGAGTCTTGTGTTATTTGAAGTAGATCTTGCTTGAATTGTTTCTTCAATGTTATAACCAGAATAGCTATAACTTTGCTTATGAACTTCCAAAGTTATACCTCAAGCTCCTATAACTTTGTCTCACTGAAATCTTCGAAGTTATGCCTGAAGCTCTAATAACTTTGATCTCCTTACTTGTAATTGTTGTTTGCTATAATAAGACTAAAGCACACA
>JAIUZE010005132.1:0-58325 GCA_022085475.1 Heliosperma pusillum
TTATCGAAACGAGTAATAGCGGAAAGAAGGACAATGTCCAAAGAATAACAAATTGAATAATCGTCAATTTGAAAGGCAAAGGGAGAAATGAACGACAAAGCAATTTCTCAAAAGGGGAAGAAAGCCTAAGAACCAAACACTCCACTCAAATACAAAAGTCATCATAGTAAATTTCTCGGGCATTTTCGCCAAACCCAAATTATAGCCACAACATTCTAAGGGCTTATCCAATTAACATCACAAACATCGCTAATAAGCTAGTCCTCAAACGAATGTAACTCATCTCGGTCATACCTTAACCGCTTTCAATCATTAGATTCTACAAAATCCTTAACAATCATCAGGTCAAACTACTAACCCGAATATCTAGTATCCAACTAGCATTAACTAAGGTCTATCGACAAGGGAAAATCCACAATTAAATAATCCACATGAAAGATTCCTAAATGTATTCGAACATCCCTAGTCCAGTCAATTATTACACTCGAATCCACAAGCATACATAATTATATCTAGAAAAGCATAATTACCACCAATCATAAGATGAATGGGCTCACCATTCCAATTCTATAATCCATAACAACCGAGCATTCATTATCCAAAGCTTGCAACGAACATTTCTCAATTTCAAACTATGCTTCCTTAAGAATAAAAGAGAATTACTAATCCCAAACCGCAAATGACCAATCACTTGGAAATCAAACAACCATTCAAATCAGCTATTTCATCTAAAACTCAAAATGAATCGATTTTCATTGATGACAAAACTCCTCAAACTTTGGGTACCAACTCAATTACCCTAAAGCAAAGTCTCTTTTAGAATCCACCAATTAGGGACATCTAATTCCCAAATGATATCCCAAGCAACCGTTATAATACCCAACATCAACAAACTATTATCATGATCAACTCAATTCTCAAAACAACACTACAATACCAAACCCCGAATCTAACATCACCAAGAGAGGATACATTATCACTATTAGGATTCATCCTAGAGCTTAAGTCTTATTTCTCATGATCAAATACCACCTGAACTTTGCTCAATCCAAAGACACATCTTCTAACTAAAGAATTCCAAAATACATTACTCTTACTCTCTGAGCCTTACAAACGGAATATCCAATCCACTAAGGAAAAGATGAAGCGGCAACGAGATAGGAAACGATAAGAAATCTCAAGGAGAAAACGAGAATAAAATCAGGCACGAGATTAAAAGAGAGGAACGCTGAAAATAACGAGGGCAAGAAAGAGACAAAGCAGATAGTAGAGTTATGAAGATATCCGCGTAAGAAATAAGATACGAGTATGCGATTTCTTAAAGATCAATCTTTACAAAAGCATTCAAGAATGGAAATGGAAAGGAATGATGGCACGAGTAAGGGTTTAAGATTTAATCCACAAAGTTTCTCCTTTCAAACTTAATGCGATAATAAAACCACTTAATTATTCCTTTACCAAGGCCTCTTACAAGGGACCATCATACCACGAGCAATCATCAAAGTAAGGTACACCTAGACTTGATAATTCGACTACAACCCAAATCATCCATACTTTCATATCACACGGATTCCCAATTGCGGAATTGTAACTCAAGTATAATAACATTCCTTTAGCTCAAATATTCAACACAACCTCAAAGGTTTCTTTAATTAAAAGACTAACAAATACTCTCTTATACTCGGTCATTTTCAAGTCTATAGCCCACGAGTTCATTATTATCAAAGTACAACATCAAGCCAAACCTCATCATTAACATCCCAAGGTATTTCCATCCTAGATCACATCATCGAATCTCTCACATATCTATAATCCTCAAGTAATATGGTTCAACTTACAACGAAACCTTACTACTTCAAACGAGTCTCCGATACCATAAGATAAGATCGTATCTTTAAATCCAAGAACTATAGCCAAATGCTTTTTCACCAAGCCTATACACTAACACATAAACTAGAATCCACAAGAAGTCACTTAGTCTCAAAAGCGTTTTACACCTCAAAGTATCATCCAAATATTCTCACTTAGAACAACTAGCTCCAATTTAGACATGATCCTCAAGACACTCTAATATTACTAAACTCCTAAATTCAAAAGATTAACCCGTTAATGGGTTAAGAAGTCTTAGCCAACTCATTCAATCTTACACCATCAAATACTATGAACTATCTATACATTAGTCATGGCAAGCATCAAGCATTAAAATCATCAAACTTATCTTATTACCCTTCCTTAGAGTTACAACCAATCATCAATATAGGGTGAATTAAGATATACACCATTTTCCTCAAATGACAAATTCATTCTAGCAAACACTAATATTCCACAAAATTCAAAGTTCTTCCGACCAAGTACGATATGCCACAAACAAAAAGGGTAAGGTGTCCACAAAAGGTCACATAAGGAAGTTGATGGTACAAATTGATAAAGAGGAGGAAAGTAACAAGAGTAATTTCCAAGGGGAAAAGAAGTTAGATGATGAAGAAGCATTTAGATAGAAGGAAGAGAGCATAAAACAATAAGGACGAGAGAATTCATAGATGAAGAAGAAATACACTTCAATTAGGCTTGTAAATCTTCAAATTTTCGGTAGAGTATACTTCTTCTAGGTAACACAAAGATCCACCTTAAGACGGTAGATACAAACAAACATAACATCACTCAACACAATCAACAAACAAGTTAGAACCTAACAAACATCAAGTACACCAAAGACTACCAACTTAGGTCCTTAAGTCTACCCATCTCTCATTTATTAGTTCAAGGTCAAGTAGTTTAAGTTTAGGGTTCACGTGTGTGCGTCGGGAGCGATAAAGCTCTGATACCAACTGTGACAACCCTCGCGAATGCGGAAGTAATAAAGAAACAAGCATGTGAATTATATTGCGAAAATAGGTAGTTTTTAAAAACTTTTATACATGCAAGTTAAATAAAACGAGGAGTGTCAAAATATTACAACTAAGTGCGGAAAATAACAAAGAGACGGAGTCTCTCAAAATGTTAACAAAGAACAAGTGTTTAGCAAATAAGCTAAAATCGTCTAGAGGTTAATCTCCAGGGACAACGCCCGCTAGCTCACACCCAAACCCCAAAACATCATATCCAAAAAGGCATCCAAGCAAGCCACCTGTTCATTCATGAAAAACATGAACGCCACAGTCAGTGGGGAGTAACTCCGGGTTCTCCCAGCCATATCACCTTAAACGTACATATAAGGAAATACAAAAGTAAAAATCATGCATATATATACATACATGTGAATTGCGATAAGAATAGATTGGCAATTCTATAGACAATGATAAGATCATGTGGAAATCAAATCCGAAACCATCATGTTATTCAAAGACTCGGGGAAGACACTCTTAGGCAATCGAATACGCTCACTAGGGCTTACATCTCACCGTTAGCGGTATAAGATTGATAAGATTGAGACTCGACAGACAAACCAAGTCAAGTCATGCGATGATCACATAATATCCAACATATTACCATCCATTCACAAACCAAGACCTTGACGGTGTCAAGTCATGCAATGACCATGAATACAATCATGAAATCACACATTCAAAGACAACGACACAAAGACGACCTTTCTCACGGTAAATGAAACGCACTAGCATCGTGTACATGGCAAGTATGATTAAAAGGCATCCACGGGATAAGCATTTCCCTGTAACGCATACACGATCACATTTCGTATATGTTCACATATTTTCCTCCGTAGGGACGGACGATATAATACGTCCTAGTCTAAATCGCCGACTCTCGGAATAACGTGTTCCGAGTCGCATGCTTAACGTTTCGCATTCCAGACTCGGTCAATCATAACGCCGATACCCAAATCGGTCGACATTCACGAAAGAGGCGGAAAACGAGCTCAAGCCTCATAACATGCGGTACGCTACATGCAAATAACACCACCTCGCAAGTACACAACATTTGACGGCCGGTTCGAACAACGCATAGCGTTCAACTCCCAACAACGTCGTCGTATGCCCACTACACATGCAATTAAGCAGTAGGATACCTCTCCGTTCCGACATTCCAGCCTTACGAACGGGAAGGTAACCAAGGGAATGAGAGTACAAAGCACAAGACAAAATAGTGCTCAAACCGTAACATTTGTAAAAACCGACTCAAAGTGGGAACATAACATAAACCATCACAAAACATGAGAATAGGGATTCATATAAGTTTAAATATGATAACCATGAGTCAATACATGATACATAAGCATTAGAACAAGTGTATGAAGCATAATGAATAAAAACATAGATCACCTCTCCAAAACAATGTTGTTTGGAAACCAACGAAAACAAGGGTCCACTTCAAACGGTCATAACTAGAGTTCTATATATGGGAATGCAGAAATTCCAAGTCGAGGTGATAGCTTAACCTCTTCGGTTCCAACGAGATGTCACACGCCCAAAAAAAACAAGTAACGAAGGAGATATGATCATTCTACGAAAAGGGGTCAGTGCAGGAAAAATTCTGTTTCCAGCGGGTGACGCGGCCTGCGTCCTACGACGCAGCCTGCGTCCTATTCGGACAGGTAAGAGTCACACAAGTCACCACAATTTCACTAAGGCATAATACAAGTATCATCTATCATCACAATTCATCAATTCTCATATCAATTATCAACTAACAACAACCAACAACAACAACACAAGTCCTAAGCATACTAACCATAATCTAAATACGATTACTAGCCTAGAAAACACATAAAACACGTAAATGATATCGATTAACCCTTCACCGTTACCTTTTCGCGTCTTTAAACGGTTTCTAAACCTTCCTAGTCTCCACTTACATACAATTAGATAATAAAAGATGAATATCATTCACCTTGAGAAAGACGGATAATTTAAAAGCGAGAAAGACGGTAATTTTATTACCAATACGGATAGAGGAAGATAAGAGGGGAAGAATAAGACGAACTTACGAGAATTTGAGCGAGAAATGAACGAACTATGACGAATCTAAGCTTGGAAGAAATGGAAGCTAGGTTTTGGTGTTTATGGTGAGGAAGAAGAAGATTGAGTTGTGAGGGAGGGAATTAGGTTAAGGTGAGTATGAGGGAGTATATATAGGAGAAAGTCAACGAAAGTCAAAGACGGCTCGAAAGTCAAGAAAAGTCAAAGACGACTTAAAAGTCAAGAAAATTCAAACTCGACTCAAAAGTCAAGAAAAGTCATATCAAAAGTCAAGAAAAGTCAAACTCGACTCAAAAGTCAAGAAAAGTCAAACTCGCCTTAAGACGGGATTTTCATGGAATCTCGCAGAAATTCCGAATACGAACTCGGAAATTCTAAATTCGACTCGAAACTTAAAATTGTATATTAAAACTTAAATTTGCTGAAAAGTATCCGTAAAATATCTTCACTAGAAAAATAGGGTACATTTCCGGGTGTTACAAATAGCCATCAGGACCATGAGCTTTATGCTCAGGGATACTAAATATAGTTGCCTTAATTTCTTCATTAGTGATAGGTTTAAGGAGAATATCCATATACCTAGAGTTACAAATATTTCCCATTTGTACATTATATCTTATTGTAATATGATTAAGTAAGATTCATTTTAGTAATTTAATTGTTATATTACTAAGAATGCATTATGTTTATGAATCATTTGAGATAAGCAAAATTGGTTGATTAAAATAACAAATTTTTTTAGATTATATTAACCAAATATAAGATGACCCATTTTATTTACATGTAATTATAAAATGTGACTTAAAATGTTAGGTCTAATATATTTGTTATGAAATTGCATTTAAATTGGTTAAATGCACATTTATAAGCAAAGATTACATGTTACATGTCACATGTCACATATGTGACAAATGACAAAATGCAAAAATAAAATGGACACCCATTTTATATGGGTGCACCGGTTTTGTGAGCTTAGTGGGTAAGAATTTAGTTTGTAATTTTGTTCTAATTAAGAACTAGACCAAATCATTACTACATAAACTTATACGCTCAACCTTTCTTGTGAAGAACAATTAAAAGGGACAACACCCACCCATGTGCTGTAGGGTGGCCGGTCCATGTGAATTAAACAAAGAGGACATGTAACAACCCGAAAAGTACCCTATTTTTCTAGTGAAAATATTTTACGAATACTTTTGAGCCTGTTTAAGTTTTAAAGTGGAATTTATTGTTTCCAGTTGAATTTTGAAATTCCGAGTTCGTATTTGAAATTTTTGAGAGATTCCATGAGAATCTCTCCCGTGTTTAAGTCAACTTTTACTTTCGTTGACTTGTTCCACTGTCGCCTTATAAAGTTTGAAGAAGACCGAAATTTTATTAAAAAAAATTATATTTTAATTTTATTTTTTTTATTAAGATTTATATTGGAATTAGATATTTAATATAATTATTTTGAATTTATTTCGAATTAAAGAATAACTTTTACGGTTTTAAATAAACCCTAACGTCATTAACTATTCCCGAGTCATCTAAAATCCCGAACAAACCCGAAAACCCGACTTTGGCATGAGTCCAAACACGCCCATGTCAACCTTTTTCCCCGCACTTTGGATTTTTCATTCTTTTGTATTAAACTAATAAGAATATCTTAGATATTTAAACTTTAATCGATCCGTAACGCAAATTAACGCAAATCTTTACAAACAGACCCGATTGTCTTCTAACATCACCACGCTTTCCCTCTCCTCTAATAGGACTAATACTTTCTTATTTTTAATGCGGAGTTACTCCCCACTGACGTGCTTCCGTGTTTAATTTAATGGGGGTTGGCCATGTTTGTTGATGCATACTTGGGTACATTGACGACTAGCGAGTGAATAATTATGGACCTATATTCGGTTCTTAGATTGTATATTATTTATACACTCTTTTATTTCCGTATTTATACGAGAGATATGTCTCCCGTTTTGGATATTTCTTTTGTATAATATTATTTCCTTTTTGTTGAACCTTTTTATTTAAGACACATTCGTTATGTATTCTCATCTTTTATTTAGTTAAATTAATTTTTTTTCTTTCCGCAAATTTGAGGGTGTCACAGGACAAGTTTCCTCTTATTTACGATAGATCATCTCATTTCATATTGCCCGAAATATAAGGAAATATTGATTTGGTTGTAATTTATTGTGATCTCGTATCACTTTTATTGTATTAATTTATTTTACAAATGTATAATAGTAAATTATTGTAATTTTATTATATATTTTGTAATTATTTGTAATACCGGAGTTCCTAAAGACGGTGCTATTCGGAAAGGTGTTCAGAAAGAGATGGTGTCCTTGGGAGGCTTGCTTATGAAGTTCAAGGGACCAATGGAGTTAGTTTCCGAATTTATAATAGATTATTTGATTTTCTATTAGGATGGTCATACTAGGAGATTTATTATTTGCTTGAATTTTATTTAATATTTTTGCATGCATTGCCAAATCGCCATAACATGACATGCATATTTTATCGTGTCTTCGACTGTGTCAATTAAAATTATCGTTAATTCATCGTTTTAGCTCACTTAATGAGAGATAGATAATAAATTGACATGACCTCTCGTAATAAATAATTGAGATCAAGCCTTACCAAATAGTAGAACCCATGAATCTCAATTTCACAAGGAAGTAGGCTCGACTCAGCGGGGTACTAAACTTGTTACGTTTGGTAAGTTGGGTAATAAAGGTTATTACTTCAAATTTTGGATTGAGCTCAACGGAAGTATTCGCGACCGTAGCCGCATGTGGTCCGGGCTTAAGATAAATATTAAAGTAATATTATCGGCCGCGAGTTCTAAAGTAGAATCGATTAAAGTGTTAATCCATCGAATTATGTTAATGAGGGACGATTCGGCTCACCGTGCCCAAGTTGATGTGTATTTGTATCTCGGAATCATTTATAATAGTTGGGTAGAGGTCACTATTTAAATGTTAAAACTTGTGTTATGTTCAGAAAAGAAAAGAAAATAAATGAATAGAAAAAAGAAAAGAAAAGAAAAAAGAGAAAAAAAACGAAAAGAAAGAAAAAGAAATAAAAAAAGAAGAAGTTGTGAGTATCTCCTAAAAAATGTCAAG
This sequence comes from Heliosperma pusillum, assembly GCA_022085475.1. NCBI lineage: Eukaryota > Viridiplantae > Streptophyta > Magnoliopsida > Caryophyllales > Caryophyllaceae > Heliosperma > Heliosperma pusillum. The sequence goes on from JAIUZE010005132.1 coordinate 8,057, forward strand.
TCAATATTCAGTGGGAGTTTACCCTTGTGTTTCGTGTGTAATAAGCCCACTTGTTCCATTTGGCTTCGTTATTCGTCTTCTGGGAAATTAATAGAAAGTTTGGATTGAGTATTCATTTATCTTTGGTCAGTTGCTAGCTCACTTTAAACTTCACATGACCATAACTATTTGTCCACCTTCCACCCATTTCCCAATGCCTTCTTCTCATCTTTTCGGCTTCTTTTCTATGTGCATTGTGATCTTTGACTTGTGTTTTGAATTGTTTACCATATTAGACTGCGGACACATTTTCATAAGTCGTAGATAGGTGAGTGTCTCAAACATTTACACATAAAGAAATCACCGTTTACATGCAATGAGTGTTCGAGTGTACCGTTAGAGTCTATTTGTCAAAAGATCATGCAAGAGCCAAAAATTCTGTAGTGAAAGTCTTTGTGCTACGCCGTTATGTAAATCTCAGCCATGTTTATGTATCATTCTTGCCCACGTTTTTTTTGGGTTATGATTCATTATGTTTCCAAAGCTTTATGTTGAGATTTGTTTCCTGATGGTGTAGTAGCCAACGCTTGCAACCTTGTCCTGGTATTGTTTGTTATGTTTGCTTGAGGACAAGCAAAGGTTTAGCTTGGGAGAGTTTGATAAGTGAATATTTGTATGATTTTAATCCCCATTTTAGCTCGGTTTTGTATGTCATTTGTGCTTTGTTAAGCCATTTTATGAGCTAATATTGTCTTCTAGGCGAATTCCTATGTTCTAACCTGTTTTGTAGGGAAAGTGACGTTTCTATGCCCTTTTTCTATATTTCCGAGCATTTTTCTAGAACTCGACGATTTGAAGAAGCAAGCTTGACCAAGTTAAAGGCATTTCAAGAAGGTTCACTAATTCAAAGGAGAGAAGAAGCAAAGACAGTTTCGTAGTTGTCGGAAGATCAATCAGTTAGGAGGAAGAATTCATCGCTTTACATCAAACCTATCAACAAACCCGATTGAAGAGGTCAAGGGGGATGATGGAAGTCAAGTCAAAGCAAAGGAAGATGAAAAGACAGTCAAAGGACCTGGAATACAATTCACCCGATCGGGTAAGTGGTGTACCCGATCGGGTATCCCTGCTGATCCGCACAAATCGCTTCAACTTCCTTCTTTTGTCCTATATGTTCAATGCTTGACCCCTTCCCCACGAAACCCTAATGCTATATATAAGATGCTCCAGCCACTCTTCTCAACACACCTCTTCATACTTCACTTCTCTTCTCTTCTTACATTTCTCCTTAGATTAGGAGGAGGGGGAACTAGCCTCCCTTTTCTCATTTTCTTCTTCTTTTCTTCTTTAGTTCTTAGTTTATTTCTGTCCTTTCTACATCAAAACTTTAGCTTAGATTAATAATAATTTCATCCTTGTAATCTCTTTTGTGTGGTTCAAGCGTTGTAATTCAAATATCGATTATTATGTGCAAGGATTTTCTATTATTGTTGTCATTATCGTCATTGATCGTCATATAGGTATTCCTACTTTATCCTTTGTTTAATGTCTTTATTTTTTTCCATTTGATTGTTATTCTCTTTACATATTATCTTAGATTCATTTTCATGTTGTTATAATCGTAATTTCATTTCCTAGATTATCAATTAGCGTCGTTATTATCGCCCCATAAAGAGTCTTAAAATATTGTCAAAATCAAATAAACATGTCTATCCTAGCTTTCATTGTTCATATCATCTTAGATTTAGACATTATCATGAGTGAGTAGTCACCTTTCTAGGGTGTAGGGTAGCCATGTTAGATTGATTAAAAGATGTTAATTGGATAAAAGAAATTGTGCTTTTAAAACATTGTGTCTATGCATGTTTGGACTATAACGATAGTTAACAACTTCTGGCCGGAAATCATCGACTAAAATGGAATTCTTTTCCAAGGTAGAGATGCGTGAATTGAATAGACAAAGCATGACATGGTAGATTAAGACCTTGTAAATCGCCTAAAAGCCTGCTAGACCATCTAATCTATGATTTTAATGAACGATTCATTCTTACGAACTCACAATGAATTATTTGCATGTTCCATATCCAATTTCATCAATATATCAATCTACATGTGTGAACCTACTTCCTTAGATGCTTTTCATCAATTGCTTTATTGTTTTCATTTGTTTTTATTTTGTTTTCATTTATGCTTTATATTAGCTTAGATATCAAAATTCCCAAACCCATATATTCGTTAGATAAAACCCAATTGCGAGACATTTCACATCTTATAGGAAACACCATCTCCCTGAGGATCGACCCCTACTTTCCTAATTACATTAAATTGTTATTAGCTTAGTCTGGGTAATTTATCTTTGTATCGGGCTCGCGACAAGCACGATCAAAGATGAACTCCAACACATGAAAGAATTACTAACACATTTCCTCGTGAAATTAGGCAAGATTGCATCTTTCCTAACTAAAACCACAATTAAAACATTAAAACACATATTGATATCGAGTCACCCATCACTGTTACCTCGATTAGCACTTCAACTCCTCGATTCCCAAGCTACCCATCAATCTACACGAATCCCTTGACCCAAAATCTTCAAAGCCCACCCTTTTTTCCGACAAATAATGTAGTAGTAGTTAAAACCGAAATTTCTTGAAATCGGTCTAAAAATAAGGTTAAAAGTTTCGATATTTTATTGGCTAGAAAGAAAGAGGATGGTGAGAAGATTCTGAAACATTAAACAGAATTGAATTACGTTAAGAAACGAAGAAATTATGCCCGTCTTAAGTTTAGATCTAGAAACTGGGTTTTATAAAAAGTTGAAGGAAATGGATATTTTATGGTATGAAAACGAAGAGGAGAAGATTGATATAAAAATCGTCAAGTTTCGTTGAGAGACGGAGAAATGACATCCGTCTTAAGATTATAAAGCTATGGAGTTTTATTGGTGTTTTGTGTTGAGGAAGAAGAAGGAGAAGGATTAGAAATGTTGCTGAAATTTGAGGAGTAAGGAGGAGGGATAAATGAGTTTATTTGAGAAAAAGCGTAATAGAAGGCCCAAATTTCATATCGGGTCGACTCATTTGGATTATTGCGTAGAATCCGATTATGAACTCATAACAGACTGAAATGCGACGGGTTCTACCCAACTAAACTAAATTCTATTTAACATTAATTTAAAGCCACGAAATCATAAATTATCGGCTTAAAATATTTTAACCAATAAAAGTAAAAGACGAATTTATAAAATTTACAACTTAAATAATTTACTCGTTATTATAAAATCTGGGGTGTTACAATCATCCCTCCTTTTAAAAAGTTTCGTCCTCGAAACTTGAAAGTAGAAAACAAAATTTTGGAGGACAGAAATTGGTTTTCAAAATCGACATTGCAAACATCTTCACAAGAAATGACTTTTCGAAATGAGACTCTCCTAAAAAAGGGTTCAAAAGAGTTTTCACAAGTATGAAACTTTATACAAGGATTAAAGGAGTGCCTGTCGCGAACAAGAACTCTAATTATCCAAATTAATTTAAAGTCAAAATAGTGAAGTCGAAAATCAAGACAAACGTTAGCAAGTGAGGATTAGTCACCAGACGTCTCCAACAACAAGTCCAAACATCCAACTAAACGTAAAATCAAAAAATGAAAGTAATAGTTGTACATTTTCACAAAATGAAAGTAGAAAAATCCATTTTTAAACACCTTTAAAATGATAAATTGGAAATATAATATAAAAATTTGGAAAATATCTCAAAGTATAAACCCAAGATAACTAAACATCGCACTCTCATAAAAGAACTTGAGCATCACAGTCATAAATCATGGGTATAAAATATACACACCGCAAGTAAAATAAAATAAGTCGGTGTCTTATGGATGAAAGAACCTAGTAGAGTCAACAAAAGGATCGACAAACATAAAATTATGGCGACGGCAAGATTAAGTACCGACAAAAGAGTTTGTCGAAATAAATAAGAGTCGAATCAAGGACTAATTCCTCAGAGCAGCCATTAGATATAAGGTCAACTAGAAGGGCAACCACAGATGAAAGATATACAAAAATATGTTTATTCCCGAAAGAGAGCATGACGTGATAGATAAGCGAGAAATGAACGGCAAAGCTTTCGCTCAAAGAGGGAGAAAGCCTAAAAACTAAACACTCCACTCAGATACTAAAATTATCATGGTCAGCTTCTCGGGCAGTTCTGCCAAACCCAAATTATAACCACATCATTCTAAGGGTTTGATACATTTAACATCGCAAACATCTATAACAAGCTAGTCCTCAAGAGAATGTAATTCATCTCGGTCATACCTTAACCGCTTCCAATCATTAGATCCTACAAAACACTTGGCAATTACCAGGTCAAACTATGAACCATATATCTAGTATCCAACTAGAATTAACTAATTAGGTCTATCGACAAGGGAAAATCCACAATCAAATAATCCACATGAAAGATTTCTAAATATATTGGAACATCTTTAGTCCAATCAATTACTACACTCGAATCCACAAGCATAGAAAATCATATCTAGAAAAGCATAATTACAACCAATCATAAGATGAATAGGCTCACCATTCCAATTCTCCGATTCGAATCACTTTTAGGCTCACTATCCTAAACTTAAAGGAATTTCTCATTTAAAAACCACGAAATCTCAAGAGAGATCAATTACAAACTTTAAGTCCTATATGGCCAAGCACATGGCGATGATACAACTATTCAAATCATCCAGCTCAACGATAAGTCGAGCTGCTGACAACAACAAAATGTGTTGTGTCTAGCAGTATTTATTAGGTTCGTTTATTATACTTTTTACGGGTCGTTAGCATCGTTTTATGCTAACCTTAGTGCTTGTAATTATGTTGTTATTTAGTATTTTTAGTCAACTTTTAGAGTCAAACCCGAAAGTCAACAAAAGTCAAAGTCAAACGCGAGACCCGAGACCCAAACCCAAAAATTGGAGTGGGCTACAAGCAAATCATCAATGCAAGAAGACCAAGTCCAAAGGGTCAAGGGAATTCAAGGCGGGACTAGAATTCAAAGGGTCAACGAAAGTCAAGGCGCTCAACTAAGGGGAAAAACTGGCAGCATGAAACGCTGCCAGCGCCAGGGAACGCTGCCAGCGTCCACACGACGCTGCCAGCGTCCTGGTCTCAGGCATGTGTTCCTTCATTCTCCGTCTTGTCTTTTTGAAGCCCATTTCTCAAGGCCCCTAGGTTTTCGGACCAAGGGTATATAAGAATCAAATTGTAGAGAGAGAAGCACGCAACATTGAATAAACATTCCACAACACAACACATTAGAATTCTCTCAAGTTTTGTTCTTCATTTTGGCTTTGTAATTTTGTTGAACTTTGATATGGGTTGTAATATTTGGATTATGGGTAGCTAATTCTCCATTTCTTAGTGTAATTGGAACAAGTTCTCTCATTTTAGCATTGTAAGACCTTTTCAACCTCTTCTTCTCTATTTAATTCCATTTTCTCATGTTTAAATTCCATTGTTGAATGAATTGTTGTTGAGACTAACCATCTTAGCAAGTGTTTGTTTAATTATTGCTTTGTCTAGATAAATTTGGTTAATTTGTCTTGATATTGTTGAAGCAACCTTGAAAGATTGAAACTTTGGTTTAAAGTTAGAATCGTTTGAGTGGAATTTGGTTTATTGTGTAATTAGAACATGGTTTAGTGTTTTATTACATGATTCTAGCATGTTTCTTTGGTTTTGTGCTTGAAGCTTGCATCTTTGATTGTGCTTATGTTTTAATAAGTATTGGTTGAGTTGTAAAGGGTCAATCTTGGTTGATTTAATCCTTGTTGACTAATTGCTTAGAAATTTGTATTAGATAACTAGAGAAGAGAGGAAAGGAAGAATCTTTACTTTGTTAATTGTTGGGAACTTGGGAAAATTACACTAAGTTGTTTCTCCATATTTGAATATTTGAATCTTTAGTTTTTGTTGGTAATTTTAGACTTCCTAATCAATTCTCATGTCAAACTTCCTCCCTATATGTTACTAACCAATTAACAAACTAATTACTAACTTCCTCCCTATAATTTAAGCTTTTGTCTTAATTAGTGTCTTAATTTGTGATTAGAGTAATTAGTTAGTAATTAGTTTGTTAATTGGTTTTTAGCAAGAGTCTTGATTAGATAAATTTAGTTAATACCGTCTTCTCTTGGGTTCGACCCTATTCTTACCATTTACTACCTTTGTTTAAGATAGTTTGTGTTTCTTTAGGAGTTATGAATTGTTATTTGATCGTAGCTAATTAGCGGAATTAGCGACACCGTTAAAAAGCCCGTCAAATTTGGCGCCGTTGCCGGGGAAGGCAATATAGCTTAATTCAAATTTAAACTCTTGTTAGTGTAATAACTTGTTTAGATTATTTTTCAAATTTTTCTTAACTTATTAGTTACTTTGTGTTGAAGCTACTAATTGTGTTGTTGAGTTTTTTTTGTAAGTTTCTTAAACTCGATATTAGACACTTCTAATATCATTATACATTTAGTTTACTCTTAAACTAAATAAATCTTATGCATGCATAACAAAAGAATTAGAAGAAACAATTTCCTTACATTGATTATATTGAAATGGGCACAATATTTGAACTCCTTTCAAATATTGATCTTGAACTAGTAAAATGAGGATGAATTCCAAGTCGTTAGTATATGAACACTCCTATAAGTAGCACCCAAGACAACCCTTTTATCTCTACTAAAATACTACACTAGTATTATTAGTAATAACCCTTTAAAATAAATCTAATAACTCTATTACTACACTAGTAATTTTATTAGAATATATGAACTCAAAGTATTATATAACTCCCTATAATTTAAGCTTTTGTCTTAATTAGTGTCTTAATTTGTGATTAGAGTAATTAGTTAGTAATTAGTTTGTTAATTGGTTTTTAGCAAGAGTCTTGATTAGATAAATTTAGTTAATACCGTCTTCTCTTGGGTTCGACCCTATTCTTACCATTTACTACCTTTGTTTAAGATAGTTTGTGTTTCTTTAGGAGTTATGAATTGTTATTTGATCGTAGCTAATTAGCGGAATTAGCGACACCGTTAAAAAGCCCGTCAAATTTGGCGCCGTTGCCGGGGAAGGCAATATAGCTTAATTCAAATTTAAACTCTTGTTAGTGTAATAACTTGTTTAGATTATTTTTCAAATTTTTCTTAACTTATTAGTTACTTTGTGTTGAAGCTACTAATTGTGTTGTTGAGTTTTTTTTGTAAGTTTCTTAAACTCGATATTAGACACTTCTAATATCATTATACATTTAGTTTACTCTTAAACTAAATAAATCTTATGCATGCATAACAAAAGAATTAGAAGAAACAATTTCCTTACATTGATTATATTGAAATGGGCACAATATTTGAACTCCTTTCAAATATTGATCTTGAACTAGTAAAATGAGGATGAATTCCAAGTCGTTAGTATATGAACACTCCTATAAGTAGCACCCAAGACAACCCTTTTATCTCTACTAAAATACTACACTAGTATTATTAGTAATAACCCTTTAAAATAAATCTAATAACTCTATTACTACACTAGTAATTTTATTAGAATATATGAACTCAAAGTATTATATGAACTTCTTAAGTTTAGTGTGAGAATGAAGAGGTTTAGAGAGATGTAGAGATTTGCATGAAATGAATTATATGAGATAGTGTAGAATAAATAAGAGGAAAAACAAGCCCTATATTGCTTGCTCAAAACCGGTCACACACACACACCCACATGGGTGGGGTGTTGTCATTTTCACATTGTTCTTAACAATGTAAGGTTGAGTGTATGGTATTGTAGTAATGATTTGTTCTAATTCTCAATTAGAATAAAATTACAAACCAAAATCATACCCATCATCACCACAAAAGCGGTGCACCCATATAAAATGGGTGTCCATTTTATTTTTGCAATTTGTCATTTGTCACAAGTGTGACATGTGACATGTAACATGTAATTAGGCTTATAAATGTACATTTAACTAATTTAAATGCAATTTCATAACAAATAAATTGGACTTAACATTTTGAGTCACATTTAATAATTACATGTAAATAAAATGGGTTATCTCATATTTGGTTAATATAATCTACAACAGTTTGTAATTATAATCGACCAATTTCACTTATCTTAAATGTTTCATAAACATAATGCATTCTTAGTAATATAACAATTAAATTACCAAAATGAATCTTATTTAATCATATTACAATAAGATATATTTCTCACTCACAATTTAAATTTGGTTCATTTTAAGGGATTAATTAATCTGTATCACTATACAATTAATTAATGTACATGATTAGGGGATTGTCCTTTAGGTGTGACCTCACGGGATCAACTGATCACCACCGTCATACGACAGTAACGTCAAACTCAATTGAGCCAATCGTTACCGATTTATGTTGACCAGTTGACTATAATATTCATCATCCCTTTGTATTCTTATTATTGAGATTTAATTATGTGATCGCACTATTGTTGAGGACATTTACTCCAACAATCTCCCACTTGTACGAGACAAGTGTGCGTCACCAATTCTCTTGTCCTATTACAATATCTCCCACTCAATGCAAGGTGTCTTGCAGGTCGTACTTGCATTTGATCATATCAAGAGTGGTTTCCTCGATCTGGAGAGTAACTGTCTGACCGGAATTATCTACCATAGATACCTTCCGAGCGTGGCCACGCATTTTCAGCTTACTCCTCCTCGAGTGGCCTTGAGATTTAAAACAACCCTGACAAGGGGTGGACAATTCCTATCGCACTATTCCCTTTGCATAGCCACAGCTCATCATGACCCAAAAGATGCCCATTTGACCCCAGTTACGAAGGTCGTAGAGCATAAATCAAAGTCACTCTGAAACTGTGCTACCTTAGGCGAACAGTCTTTAGTCAAAGAATTGACTCAAAAGAATACTAGTAGCTCTTGCCACGACCAGGCTACAAGAATTGCCAGAATTCTATAAGCGGTCACTGCCCGACAGATTGTCCTTTACAGTCTGTCTATGTGATCGATTGGTCATCCCTTATGACCCTATGACACTTGAACTTGCCATCAATCGCACCACAATCTAGTCACTTCGAGATGTCATCTCATATAAGTGACTATGGGCTAATGTTATGTTAATACAGTCCACTTCAATGGGGTTCAAAATTGTCTCTACAACCCATTTGGATATAACAAAGCACAAAACGAATTTTAGAAACTCAAACGATAAATGTGATTATCATATATGAACAATCAACACAATGTTATTGCATCATAGCATATAATTTAAAGTTTATTTCGTCTATGACAATTCACGACGATCTTATTAATTGCAATAAAGGCTCGGGTAGTGAATATACCATGTATTCATTTATTCCAACCTTGTTAGTTGCCTTTTCCTTCCATCCAACGTTATTCCTAATAACATGAATTCATCTATGTACATGTCTAGATCTATATCTAGTGTTGGGCTCTTTAACTTGAAAGAAGCTCCTACTCGTTATCATGATAACTGATAGGTATTTAGGTGAAGGGATCTACTATTAGTTCCTTTTAAACCACCCTGTCCTCATCATAATGTACTAGGTCTCTATTTGTAGAATTTATAATGATTGACTCTTCAATCATTCTTATAGTTATTTGCTTCTTGTATGACAAAAGTACGCCTAGGATTTCGATAAATCCTTATAAGTTTGGAAATTTAGGTTTGTGTAACCTTTACCACATTGTCAAATTTTCTCTACCAAACACAAGAATGTATCCCTAGTTCTCCTCGAGAACTCTACGAATGTTCTTGTAGTCTATCCAATGACTCTCATCTGGATTGATTTGTTATAGGCATGTCATGCTCCCAGCATACAATTCATTTAGGTATGTAATGGCATACATGATTGGTATCATGTGATCAACAACTCTTAGGTTTAGTGGATGACTATGACCCTTTCATAGTGATCCCACTTTTATCCACATCAACAACCTATTTAACTTGTTGAAGAGATTAAAGATCTTATCGATATAAGATACCTTTTAAATGCCAAGCTAAAATCTTCTATTCCACAATAGACTTTGATTTTAGTATACATGTTGCCCTCTTTCATCCAACATTAAAATCCAACCACTCCTTTCAAAAGGTAATATGAATATGTCACTCTTAATGAGTGAAACGTCATTCACGTGGAAAAAAATTTCTCCCACTGAACTTCATGTCTTTACATGATAACTTAAACTCCCACTTAAATTCATGTCTATACATGACTTTAACTCCCACTGAATTTCATGTCTTTACATGACTTTTTGACAATTCGAGTGAAACCCTTCTTTTATCTTATAATAGAAAAGATCATCATAACCTCTAGGTAGATACATACAATAGGCTTGTGTCATGTACACATCCTATTCCAAATCCCTATTTGGACATGTAATTTTGATGTGTATCTTGTACACACCTACTCTGAGGTATTTCATTGATGATTTGGATCTAAGCATAGTTATGCATTAACTTAGCTTTTGTAGACATTTACATGTCTATCCATGCAACCACAATTGGACAACTCCAAATAAAACATTTTCTTTGCATAGATTCCATATAGTTTCATAAGTTTCTTATGTTAGAAAATCAAAATTTTATATTTTAAAATTTCTAGGTGCTTCCACTTACATAGATCATAATCTTATTATCTCAAGAACATTTTCTTTTGGTCTCGTCAATAGTCTTAGGATTCACCTAAGAACGCTTTCTTTTGGTCTCCTCATTAGTCTTGAGTCTAACCTAAGAACATATTCTTTTGGTTTCCTCACTAGTTCCTAACTAGTTTTTCGTTGTGGCTTATTTTCTCCCACTCTATCTTTAGAAAAATCCAATTATTTTCTTTAAAGATAGCCTTATGAGCCACAAACAATTTTGTACTCAGAATTGTAAGGGAGGTAGAAGTATCACAACATGACCTTAAGTGATCTACTAAAGACTTCTTTGAAAAGACATCAAATCTTAGCTTCAACATAGACTAGTTCTATAAGAGCTAAAGAGGTGAACTCATATTCATGTCATTTACTTTCTTTATAAGTGGTATGGCCAATTGGTTTGGTAGATTTCCTATTTTGAGTTTAATAACTCAATTTTGACTTAGCAATTGATCTTTCAAAGTGAGAATTGAATTCTTATCCTTTTATTATAATGATCACATCATCATAATATTTATATAATCAATTTGAGTCGATATAATTTATGTTTTTAGTTCAAGTAGAGTATAATGACAAGTTTTAGAATGATAAAGTTTCATAAACCGAGTGACTTGGGTTGAAACCAAGTCACTAATATCCAATTACAACCAAAAGTTAATAAAAGGAAATAAACAAATTTCCATTGTCAAACAAGGAAATAAAGAGTTTCTAAAACAACATCACAAAATAATACCCAAATAAGGAAGACAACACAAAATGAGACCAAGCTTCCTTATGTCTTCATCCATGGGGCTACTTTAGCTTCCCTTGAAGAATCTCTTTAGGCTTGCTTGTCCTTGCCCTTGTCCTTGTTTGGGTGCCCTAATTACAATTAAAAAGGGTAAGAATCACAACTTGTATCTATATACCAAAGTTGAGATCATAACATAAATGATAGGGATGAAATGTTACCAACGGAAACAATTTTCCCAGCTTTGATATCTCCTAGATACTTGGGGCAATTTCTCTTCCAATGCCCTACGCCATTACAATAATGGCACTTGTCCTCGGTTGAGGCACCTTTCTTAGGCTTGGGTGAGCTATTCTCAATAGCTTTTCCCTTGCCTTTGTAGGTGAAGGGCTTTTTCCCTTTGTTTGCACTCTTTTTGAACTTCCCCTTACTCTTGTTATTGATGTGAAGTACATCCTTGGTGGTGCTAACATTTAGCCCCATGTCTCTCTCCGCTTGTACAAGCATTTTGTGCAACTCGTGGAGAGAGTTTGCATATTTTGCATATTGTAGTTTACCCTAAACATCACATATGCCCTTATTCTCCCCAAGGAATGTAGTACACGGTCAATTAGGAGTTGTTCGGGAATGTCAACCCCTTGCACATTAAGAATCTCGACATGCTCAATTAATTTGAGTACATGAGGGCTAACTTTTTGGCCCTCTTTAAGATTCATATCGAAAAACGCAGATGCCGTTTCATATTGAACGATTCTAGGAGCTTGTGAAAACATGGTCACAAGTTTGGCATAGATCTCATAGGCCGTGCTCATCTTTATGGCACTCCTTTGGAGATCGGCCTCCATAGAGAAGATCAAAACATTTTTGATCGCGGCGGCTTCCTTTTGGTAAGCCTCATAGGCTCGCCTTGCGGCGGCGGTTGACCTTTCGTTAGGTGTTTCGGGAGAGGCTTCGGTAAGGTAACGAAGCTTGTCGTCACCTTCCGCGGCCAAGCGAAGTTGCGCATTCCAATCGGCAAAATTAGCGCCATTCTTTTCTAACTTGCATCGATCCATAAAGGATCGAAGCCATGAGACATTTGTGAGAGTTGGAGCATTGGTGTTGGATGAACTAGCCATTGCGATTGTACAAAGTTAACTACAAATTTAAGACATAAAGGAAATGTTAACATTTATCATTTTAAATACTTGTAAACATTTTAAACAAGTTTTAACATTTAAATAGCGACCTCTACCCAACTATTATAAATGATTCCGAGATCCGAATTCATATCAACTTGGGCACGGTAAGCCGATTCATCCCTCATTAACATAATTCGGTGGATTAACTCTTTAATCGATTCTACATTAGTACTCTCGGTTGATAATATTAATTTAATATTTATCTTAAGCCCGGAACACATGCGACTACGGTCGCAATTACTTCCGTTGAGCTCAATCCAAATTTCGAAATAATAACATTTATTACCCAACTTACCCAACGTAACAAGTTTAGCACCCCGGTGAGCCGAGCCTACTTCCTTGCGAAATTGAGATTCATGGGTTCTAACATTTGGTAAGGCTTGATCTCAATTATTTAATATGAGAGGTCATGTCAATTTATTATCTATCTCGTTTAAGTGAACTAAATCGATGAATTAACGATAATTTTAATTGACACGGTCGAATACTCGATGAAAATGCATGTCATGTTATGGTGATTTAGCAATGCATGCAAACATATTAGATAAAAATGCAAGCATAAAAATAAAACTCCTAGTATGGCCTTTCCTAGAATAGAAAATCATATAATCTATTACAAGTTCGGAAACCAACTCCTTTGGTCCCTTGAACTTCATAAGCACGCCTCCTGCAACAGGAGTATGTGACCAAGACAAGACACAAGCTCAAGACAAGACTCAACATCAAGACAACAACACCATTCAAGACAACAACATCTATTCAGACAACACCATGACCAGTTATGACAATGTCCTATTCAGTCCAAGCCACAACCACTTCAAGCCTGCTAAGACAACACCACCACAACCAGAACAAAGCCTAGCCATCCACTTCCCAAGACTAAGCCACAACAAGACACAGCCAACAGCCCAACAAACCCAACACAACAAAAACAGCCCTCAGCCAAAAACAGCCTATCACAGTCTTTCTAAACAGGGTCCATGGGGGCCTCACACAATCAAACAAGCCTAACCAACCCTCAAACCTATGTCTTGGGAAGGTCCTCTACAACGTTTCCCAGGACTTCTCTTCCAGGAAACAAACACACAAAGAGTTAGCCTAGGGACAACTCCAGACTGTCCAGATTTCAGCCTTTTTGCAGTAGTTAACATGTCACTATCAAACTTTCCTGTTATGATCAAACAAACTCGAGGGCCTTTTAGCAGGACCTTTGGCATCCATCCCACTTCAGTTAAGCTCAAGAATCAAGCTTAGAAGTCCACTCCTCCACCAGTTTCAACCTAAACAAACCAATTAAGGCAGATTGTCCCATTAGAACTACTTTTCTACTTTATTGCTTTATGCTGAACAATGTAGCTGTTATTTCTGTTTCTTTTGCAAGCCAATTGTGGCCCTAGGATGTATTGAACGAGTAGGATGTAATCTCCTTGCCTATATAAGGCCTTTTCCTAATGAATGAAAGACAGATTTGAAGTAAAACATAAAACTGAAACCTTGTTTCTGTTAACATCTCTTGGCTGTGTGCTTGAGACAACTTCCTTTGCTTTGTGCTTGGAAGTGATCTGAGGTCCTTAGCTGTGTGCTGGGATCAAAGTTCAACCCTCAATCATTGGCTTTGTGCTTTGGTTAAGGTCCTATCCTTGTTCCTTAACAACCAGTCCATACAGAAACAGAGTATTTGCAAAGTGTCTTAACCATAGTTCAAATTGTCATTGTTTAGTTGTCCTTCTGAATAGTTTCAGTGCAAATTGGTTATCAGAGCTTTGGTTTGTGAGTTCATCTACCTAACTACATTAAAAATACAAAATCCAACCATGAGTGAAGAGAGAATCACAGGTCTTGAAAACACAGTTCAAGGTCTTGTCAGAACTGTAATGGAGGTCTCTAGATCTGTCAATGAACTCCTTGAGGGCCAACAGAACAATGATACAAGGGGAGGCAGAGGTCGAGGAAGAGGAGCACCTTTCCCACAAGGTGGAGGAAGGAGGAGACAACCTGTAGATCAGTTTGAAATGTCAGATTCAGATGGCTCAGATCACAGTCTACTCAGGCACCAAGACAAAGACATAAAGGTAGAGATTCCTGACTTTCTAGGTAGTTTGAACCCTGATGATTTCCTAGATTGGCTAAGGTCTGTAGAAAGAGTCTTTGAGTTTAAAGGATACACTGATAGAAAGGCTTTTAAGGTTGCTATAATGAAACTAAAGGGTTATGCCTCACTGTGGTATGAAAACATGAAAACCTTGAGGGTTAGGGAAGGAAAGGAACCTGTTAAGTCATGGCTCAAACTGAAAAAGAAAATGAGGGCTAAGTTTGTCTCTAGGGACTACACTCAGGATATGTTCATTAAGCTCACTCACCTTAAACAAGATCAAAGACCTGTAGAATCCTACCTAAGAGACTTTGAGCAACTTACATTGCAATGTGAGGTTGTTGAGAAATCTGAACAAAAGATAGCAAGGTTCTTAGAAGGGTTGGATGAAAGGATAGCTAGCAAAGTTAGGCTACAAAATATATACTCCTTTGAGGAAGCTGTCAACTTGTCCTTAAGGGTAGAAAAATTGGGGAAGGGAAAGGCCAGTGCTTCTAAAACACCTGCTAGAACCCCCACCTTCAAACCTTTTGTAGGAGTCAAGATAGGAGAACCTGTGGTTCCTATTAAGACCCCTTTCAACCTTGATAAAGGCAAGGCTGTTGAGGCAGGCCAAAGGAAGACTACCCCTCTCAAAAAGTGCTTTCAATGTCAAGGGTATGGACATTTTGCTAGAGAATGTCCATCTAAAAGGGCTCTGAGTACCCTAGAAGTAATCCATTGGGGGGATGATGAAGTGTTGGTTTGTGATGAAGAGATGGAAGAGCCTGAGGTAGAGGCTAGTGAGGAGTTGATAGAGCCTGATGCAGGGTTAAGTTTGGTAACATGGAGGGTAATGCATACTCAACCCCAACCTTTGGAAGAGGATCAAAGACACCAGATCTTTAGGACCAGATGTACCATCAAGGGTAGAGTATGTAACCTCATTATTGATGGTGGAAGCTGCACTAATGTGGCCTCCAAAACACTGATAGACAAGCTAGCTCTACCCACCAAGGACCACCCCCTACCTTACAAGCTCAGATGGTTAAACAAAGGGGCTGAGATCAAGGTGGATAAACAATGTGTTGTACCTTTCTCAATTGGTAAAGGGTATGTGGATGAAAGCCTTTGTGATGTTCTGCCTATGGATGCATGTCACCTCTTACTTGGTAGGCCATTGGAGTTTGATAGGGATGCCATTCATCATGGGAGGGACAACACCTACACCTTTAAGTATGGGAAGAATAAAATTACCCTGGCACCTTTACCACCTGCTTTAAAGATCAACCCTAACCCAATGAGTGAGGCTTCCAAGGAAGTCATGTTGATAAGTGAGTCAGAAATAGCACAAGAGCTAAGTGAGTTACAACCTGTGTACATCTTACTTGCCAAAGAAACTGGGATGAGCATCATTGATATCCCTGAAGAGGTCAAGTCTATCCTAGAAGGCTATGGTGATGTCTTCCCTACTGAGCTCCCTAGTGGACTGCCACCACTTAGGGGAATAGAACACCACATTGACCTAGTGCCTGGAGCTATCTTACCCAACAAGCCAGCTTACAGGAGTGATCCTAAGGCTACACAAGAGCTCCAACTTCAAGTAGGTGAGCTGCTCAACAAGGGCTATGTTAGGGAATCCCTCAGCCCTTGTGCTGTGCCAGCCTTGCTTGTGCCAAAGAAGGATGGGACTTGGCGTATGTGCATTGACAGTAGGGCCATCAACAACATTACCATCAAGTATAGGTTCCCTATACCTAGACTTAATGATATTCTGGATGAGTTAAGTGGGGCTCAAGTATTCACCAAGATTGATCTGAGGCAAGGCTACCACCAAGTGAGGATAAGAGCAGGGGATGAATGGAAGACAGCTTTCAAGACTAAACATGGGCTCTATGAATGGTTGGTGATGCCTTTTGGGTTGTCTAATGCCCCTAGCACCTTCATGAGGTTGATGACAGAAGTCCTAAGACCTTACTTAGGCAAATGTGTAGTGGTTTACTTTGATGACATTCTTATTTACAGTTCAACTAAGGGAGAACATTTGCAACATCTGAAGTTGTTGTTTGAGGTCCTAAGAGAGAACAAGTTGTATGGCAAGCTAGAGAAGTGCACCTTCATGCAGTCTGAGGTTTACTTCCTTGGGTTCATCATCTCTAAGAAAGGAGTAGCAGTTGATCCTGAGAAGGTGCAAGCAATCAAGGAATGGCCCATTCCTCAAACTGTTACTGATGTTAGAAGTTTCCATGGGTTAGCATCTTTCTATAGGAGGTTCATACAAGGGTTTAGTTCAATCATGGCCCCTATTACTGAGTGCATGAAGAAGGGAGAGTTCAAGTGGAATGAGAAGGCTGAAAGGTCCTTCAATCTGATCAAAGAGCTATTGTGTAAATCTCCAATATTGGTTCTACCAGATTTTAACAAACTCTTTGAGGTAGAGTGTGATGCCAGTGGCCTTGGCATAGGAGCTGTGCTTACTCAAGAAAAGAAACCTGTGGCATACTTCAGTGAGAAGCTAAATGGGGCCAAGCTTAACTACTCCACATATGACAAGGAATTCTATGCCATTGTGAGGGCATTGAATCATTGGGGACACTACTTGAAGCCTAAGCCTTTTGTGCTTCATTCTGATCATGAGGCTCTCAAATACATCAATGGACAGCACAAACTCAACCCCAGGCATGCCAAATGGGTAGAGTTCTTGCAATCCTTCTCATTCTCCAGCAAGTATATAGAGGGTAAGAACAATGTTGTAGCTGATGCATTGTCTAGAAGGTCTGTAATGTTGACCTTCATGGAGCAAAGGGTGTTGGGGTTTGAATTTATGAAAGAGCTCTATCAAGAAGACCCAGACTTCAAGCATGAATGGGAGGTATATCAAGAAGGGCAAGTCAAGAAAGGGAGCAAATACACAGCTCAGGAAGGATACTTATTCTATGGGAACAAACTGTGTGTGCCTAAGGGACCTTATAGGGGACTACTGGTCAAAGAGGTTCACTCCAATGGCCTTGCTGGTCACTTTGGGGTACAGAAGACCTATGACATATTACAAGATCAGTTCTATTGGCCTAAGATGCTCAGTGATGTGCAAGATGCCCTCAAGAGATGCAGGTCTTGTCAACTAGCCAAGGCACATTTTCAAGCAGGCCCTTACACACCACTTCCAGTGCCAAACAAGCCATGGGAAGACCTCAGTATGGATTTCATTGTAGCCTTACCTAGAACTCAAAGGGGAAAAGACTCAATCATGGTGGTTGTAGATAGATTCAGTAAGATGGCCCATTTCATTGCTTGTAAGAAGACTGAGGATGCTTTGGGGGTAGCTGAACTATACTTTAGGGAGGTTGTCAAGTTACATGGGGTCCCTAGAAGCATTGTCTCAGATAGATACACAAAGTTCATGAGCCACTTCTGGAGAACCTTGTGGAAGCTATTGAAGACCAGGTTATTGTTTAGTACTTCTCACCATCCCCAAACTGATGGGCAGACAGAAGTCACTAACAGGACACTAGGAAAGATCTTAAGGAGCATTGTTTCTAAGTCATTGAAAGATTGGGACCTCAGCTAGCACAAGCTGAGTTTGCCTTCAACAGAGCTCCCTCCAGCAGCACAGGTAAAAGTCCTTTTGAAACAGTTTATGGCACTAATCCTCTCATGCCTACAGACCTAGCACCAGTCAAAGGAAACAAGGCAAGCTATGATGCAAAGAAACGAGTTGAGCAAATGATACAGATTCATGAGCAAGTCAAGAAGCAGATTGAAAGGTCCAATGAGTTGTACAAGGCTAGATCCAAAGGGCCTAAGAAAGCAAGGGAATTCAAGGCAGGGGATCTTGTATGGTTGCATTTAAGAAAAGAGAGATTTCCAGACAAGAGGAGAAACAAGCTCATGCCAAGAGCTGATGGACCATTTGAGATATTGGAGAAGATAGGCACAAATGCTTACAAGGTGGATCTACCAGGAAGCTATGGTGTACATGGTACTTTCAATGTTGGAGACCTGAGCCCCTACCATGGTGAATCAGATGATGAAGGTGAGGAAGATTTGAGGGCAAATCCTTTTCAAGAAAAGGAGGTTGCAACAGGAGTATGTGACCAAGACAAGACACAAGCTCAAGACAAGACTCAACATCAAGACAACAACACCATTCAAGACAACAACATCCATTCAGACAACACCATGACCAGTTATGACAATGTCCTATTCAGTCCAAGCCACAACCACTTCAAGCCTGCTAAGACAACACCACCACAACCAGAACAAAGCCTAGCCATCCACTTCCCAAGACTAAGCCACAACAAGACACAGCCAACAGCCCAACAAACCCAACACAACAAAAACAGCCCTCAGCCAAAAACAGCCTATCACAGTCTTTCTAAACAGGGTCCATGGGGGCCTCACACAATCAAACAAGCCTAACCAACCCTCAAACCTATGTCTTGGGAAGGTCCTCTACAACGTTTCCCAGGACTTCTCTTCCAGGAAACAAACACACAAAGAGTTAGCCTAGGGACAACTCCAGACTGTCCAGATTTCAGCCTTTTTGCAGTAGTTAACATGTCACTATCAAACTTTCCTGTTATGATCAAACAAACTCGAGGGCCTTTTAGCAGGACCTTTGGCATCCATCCCACTTCAGTTAAGCTCAAGAATCAAGCTTAGAAGTCCACTCCTCCACCAGTTTCAACCTAAACAAACCAATTAAGGCAGATTGTCCCATTAGAACTACTTTTCTACTTTATTGCTTTATGCTGAACAATGTAGCTGTTATTTCTGTTTCTTTTGCAAGCCAATTGTGGCCCTAGGATGTATTGAACGAATAGGATGTAATCTCCTTGCCTATATAAGGCCTTTCCTAATGAATGAAAGACAGATTTGAAGTAAAACATAAAACTGAAACATTGTTTCTGTTAACATCTCTTGGCTGTGTGCTTGAGGCAACTTCCTTTGCTTTGTGCTTGGAAGTGATCTGAGGTCCTTAGCTGTGTGCTGGGATCAAATTTCAACCCTCAATCATTGGCTTTGTGCTTTGGTTAAGGTCCTATCCTTGTTCCTTAACAACCAGTCCATACAGAAACAGAGTATTTGCAAAGTGTCTTAACCATAGTTCAAATTGTCATTGTTTAGTTGTCCTTCTGAATAGTTTCAGTGCACCTCCCAAAGTCACCGTCTCTCTCTCGGAACTCCTTTCCGAATTGCACCGTCTTTGGGAACTCCGGTTTTACAATTAGTTACAAAATATATAATAAAATTACAATAATTTCCTATTATACATTTGTAAAATAAAATAATACAATAAAAGTGATACGAGATCACATTAAATTACAACCGAATCAATATTCCCTTACATTTCGGGCAATATCAATTAAAACTAAGGCCATACAAGGAAAAATTACATAATTCCAAATTACATAAACCAAAATATGACATTCATAAATTGAAAATATGACATTCATAAATAAAATGCAGCATTATAATATGTATAAAACATGCTCATGTTAAATGCCAAATCGCTCTAATTAACGGTTTATATCGAATATAACCCGGTTTTACGGAAATGCGTGATAATAACACTTTAAAATCACCAAACAATACTTAAATCGTATTTAAGTCCAAGTTAATTATTCCAACTCATTTAGGCCTCAAAAATTAGTCATCACACAATTTTTGACAATAATTCAACTTGTTGTTATATAATTGCTCATATTAGACTTTTAAAATCATATTTTAATCAAATAAATCCAAATTTAATTACAATAACTTCAAAATTTGAATTTTAAATTTTTGTACATTCTGGAACATTTCCATGACAATCATAATGTCAAAAATCATGGTTTAAAATTTCGAATCGATTTTTGAGAAAAATGGTTGCGCTTTATCGGTTTTATCAAATAAAATACATAAAGCATGCAAAAATTAATCATATTAAATTTTCAACTTTAGATCTGAAATGTGGGACATTTATTTAACCAGGAAAAATTTTCTCATGACATGAAAATTATTTTAGATATATTTTCTAAATTAGTCACTATTTATGCCATTTTTACATTAAAAATTCATAAATCATGCTGAAAGAATCACATCAGTCTGAACTTTTCCAATCTCACAGGAAAACATGAATGTGACAACATACTAAAATTTCATGATCAGATTCAAAAAACAAGTATTTTTAACCATTTGACCTTTATTTATTTCATTTTATCATATAAAAATCATAAATAACACGAAACAAATGCACTTCACACGAGATTTTACATACAGTAATAAAAATGCATGTGTGATATTGTGTAAATATTTCAAGGTCATAAGGTAAGTCTAACTATTTTTATCATTTTAAACATTATTTTACTCATTAAAATGTAATAAAAATACTAAAAATCATATTTGAGCACTATAAATTTCCATAAATCATCAAAATGACCTAAAATCATGTTAGGACCAGAATATATTGACATGCAAATAACTTTGTGATTTTATCTTATAAAACACAAATTACTAGTTTTCTTTAAGTTACCATAACTCGAAAAAACTATAAATCGATTATGCATGCAACAACCTTGGCTCTGATACCACTTGGAAGTTTCTTAAACTCGATATTAGACACTTCTAATATCATTATACATTTAGTTTACTCTTAAACTAAATAAATCTTATGCATGCATAACAAAATAATTAGAAGAAACAATTTCCTTACATTGATTATATGGAAATGGGCACAATATTTGAACTCCTTTCAAATATTGATCTTGAGCTAGTAAAATGAGGATGAATTCCAAGTCCTTAGTATAAGAACACTCCTATAAGTAGCACCCAAGACAACCCTTTTATCTCTACTAAAATACTACACTAGTATTATTAGTAATAACCCTTTAAAATAAATCTAAAAACTCTATTACTACACTAGTAATTTTATTAGAATATATGAACTCAAAGTATTATATAAACTTCTTAAGTTTAGTGTGAGAATGAAGAGGTTTAGAGAGATGTAGAGATTTTACATAAAATGAATTATATGAGATAGTGTACTATAAATAAGAGGAAAAACAAGCCCTATATTGCTTGCTCAAAACCGGTCACACACACACACCCACATGGGTGGGGTGTTGTCATTTTCACATTGTTCTTAACAATGTAAGGTTGAGTGTATGGGTTATTGTAGTAATGATTTGTTCTAATTCTCAATTAGAATAAAATTACAAACCAAAATTATACCCATCATCACCACAAAACCGGTGCACCCATATAAAATGGGTGTCCATTTTATTTTTGTAATTTGTCATTTGTCACAAGTGTGACATGTGACATGTAACATGTAATTAGGCTTATAAATGTACATTAAACTAATTTAAATGCAGTTTCATAACAAATAAATTGGACTTAACATTTTGAGTGACATTTAATAATTACATGTAAATAAAATGGGTTATCTTATATTTGGTTAATATAATCTACAACAGTTTGTAATTATAATCGACCAATTTCACTTATCTCAAATGTTTCATAAACATAATGCATTCTTAGTAATATAACAATTAAATTACCAAAATGAATCTTATTTAATCATATTGCAATAAGATATATTTCTCACTCACAATTTAAATTTGGTTCATTTTTAAGGGATTAATTAATCTGTATCACTATACAATTAATTAATGTACATGCTTAGGGGATTGTCCATTAGGTGTGACCTCAAGGGATCAACTGATCACCACCGTCATACGACAGTAACGTCAAACTCAATTGAGCCAATCATTACTGATTTATGTTGACCAGTTGACTATAATATTCATCATCCCTTTGTATTTTTATTATTGAGATTTAATTATGTGATCGCACTATTGTTGAGGACATTTACTCCAACAGTTTTAGCATTAGTTTATGCCTAGGTCACAAGAGGGAATTGGTGACCAAGACATTGATCCATCTTCAAATAGCATATCAAATTGGTTATTTTCAAACCCCCTTTATAGGAGACCTTTTTGGAGGGAGCCTAGTGAAGAGGAGTTGGAGAATAATATTTTTCAAGAACAACTGGAGGAAGTGTTTGAGTCACCACCTAGGATACCATCTCCATTGAACATCCTTTACCCACCCAATATGGAGGATAATAGGACAATCGGTGAGATTCGGGCAAGGAATTATGAGGAGCAACCACTTTGTATTGCATATCCTCCAATGGGGGATGTGAACTTTGAGCTCAAGGGTTTCTTCGTCCACAACATACCTAGATTCCATGGCATGGTGGGGAATGACCCTAATAGACACTTGGCCGAATTTCATATGATTTGCCAAGGTGCTATTCCCCAAGGAGTGACCGAAGATCAATTCAAGCTAAGGGCATTTCCGTTTTCTCTTCAAGATGCGGCCAAAGAATGGCTCTTTTGCCTTCCGGCTCACTCCGTTACCACTTGGGTGGGCTTGAAGA
The DNA here is from genome assembly GCA_022085475.1 of Heliosperma pusillum. NCBI lineage: Eukaryota > Viridiplantae > Streptophyta > Magnoliopsida > Caryophyllales > Caryophyllaceae > Heliosperma > Heliosperma pusillum. Next base: position 31,143 of record JAIUZE010005132.1, read on the forward strand.
AAACTTTTCTTGAAATGTATTACCCGGATTCAAGACACAATCACTCAAAGAAGCTTATCACTACCATTGAACAAGAAATGGGGGAGACCCTTTATGATTATTGGGAGCGTTTCAAAAGTCTTGTGGCAAGATGCCCATACCATGGCATGTCGGGAGATGATTTGTTGACGGCTTTCAATGAGGGGTTGTGCCAAAATGACCAAAGAATGATCATTGCCGCCACCGGAGGAGGAATTGACACCCTTAATGTTGCCGAGGCCAACAATATTATCGAAAAATTGGCAATGAACACAAGAAGCTATGGAAGGAAGAGTGAAAGAGGAGTAAGCTCTAGGAATGTATCCTCCATGGAGAATCCTTATGCATCTCAAAACCAAATGATCATGCAAGAAATGAGTGAACTTAAGAGTATGATGTCAAACTTGGTTGTTAACAAAGGTAATTCATTCTCTCAACACCCCGAACCGATTGAATGCTCATATTGTGGGGGTGACCATGCCACCAACACATGCTACATCATGATTGAACAAGGAGCAACTATGGAAAGTGTTAATGCTATGGGGGATGGGAATTACAATTCAAGGAACCCAAATGGAGGGGGAGTGTACAACCAAGCAGGGAACCGTGACCATTTGGGATGGGGAGGAGACAAGTCGAAAAGCTTTGAAAACGGTCAATTCAATCATTTGAGAGCCCAAAATCCCACCCAAAACCGGAACTCCAATTTCCAACAAAACCCACAAGGAATTTACAACAATCAAAGGCCCAACAATTCAAGTTTCCCAAGCAACTCTCAATCTCAAAACAATGCTCAAAGACAATCGAGCCAAGGCCCTATTCAAGGAAATTCTTCTTCTCAAGGGAACTTGAGTGATATCTTGCAAACACTCCTTGCCAATCAAGAGAAAGATACGGAGGAGGCAAGGAGAAATCAAGAGAAGGCAAGGAGAAATCAAGAGGAGGCAAGGAGAGATAGAGAAGAGGCAAGGAAGGATAGGGAGGCAAACAACCTTAGGGTAAGCAACTTGGAAGTCCAACTATCCCAATTAGCTTCCAATATGTCAAAATCTCAAGCCTCAAGTTCCACAAGATTCCTATCTCAAACCATCCCACCACCTAGGGAGAGTGTTAGTGCCATGACCTTAAGGGGAGGCAAAGAGTTGGAGGTACACCCCCTTGGAAAAGGCAAGGAGAAGATGAAGAACCTTGAGACGGAGACCTTGGAAATTAATGACCAAGGAGAGTTAGTAGTTGGTCATGAAGAGCTATCAAAGAATGGGAAAGGGACATCCACAAGCAAGAACCCCAAGGGAGACACGTCAAAGATGGGTAAGGACATTATTGAGGATGATGAAGTAGAGGAATACATACCGGAAGCCCCATTTCCTAGTGCTTTGTGAAGCAGAAGGAAATATGACAAGGAGAACGACTTGTATGAAACTTTCCGGAAGTGTGAGGTAAACATGCCTCTTCTTAAGTTGTTAAATAGTGTCCCTAGGTATGCAAAGTTCTTGAAAGAAATTTGTACACCTAAGAGAAAGCCTAAGAAAGTAGCGCATAAGGTTAGGGTGAGTGAGCATGTTTCGGCAATTTTCAAGCAAAACTTACCAAAGAAATGTGGAGATTCGGGCATGTTCACCATCCCTTGCACCATTGGAGGGCAATGTTTCAAACGTGCCATGTTAGACCTTGGAGCCTCTATTAACGTCATGCCCCTATCCATCTATGAGACCCAAGGCTTAGGACCTTTGTCTAAGACCGGGGTGGTTATACAATTAGTCGATAGGTCTAGTGTCTAACCCAAAGGCTTGATAGAGGATGTTCTAGTAGAGGTAGATAACCTTCTCTTCCTGGCGGACTTCTATGTTTTAGACATAAAGTCTAGTTCAAGTGCCACTCCCCTCGTCCTTGGAATGCCATTCATGAAAACCTCTAAGACCAAGATTGATGTGTCAAACGGATGTTTGACAATGGAGTTCGAGGGAAAGAAGTTGACCTATAATATCTATGACTCTATAGGACACTCTAGTGATGTTCAATCTTGTTTTTTCTTAGATATTATCGAGCCTTTTGTAACTCAAATGTACAAGTTATGTGATAGGGACCCACTTGAGGTGACCCTAAGTAACAATGTGGAAGTAGAGGATTTGTGTTCTTTGTTGTCGATTGATGTGCAGGAACATCTCATGGACTTAGAGGAAGAAGAACCACCAGACAGTTATGAAGAACTCAGCATCAACGAGGTGCTGAAAAGGGGGGACTCCAGAGGAAAACGCTGGCAGCGCCACACGACGCTGCTAGCGTCTCCAGCGCTGGCAGCGTCCTCGTCTGGAGAGCTTATCCGAGCTTTTTGCTTTGAGCGTACCTCTCCAGAAGCCCTTTCCCTCAATTGTGAAGCCCTCGGAAGTCGAGTTGAAAACCCTTCTACGTCATCTAAAATATATCTTCTTAGGGGACAATCACACCCTACCTCTTATCATCTCAAGCACACTCGACGAGGAACAAGAGAACAAATTGGTAGCGTTGCTTCACAAACATGGAGATACATTTGGGTGGAGCATAGCAGACCTCAAGGGAATAAGTCCGGCGACTTGCATGCGCAAGATAAGACTTGAAGTGGATACCAATCGGTCAGACAACCCCAAAGGAGGATCAATCCACCAAGAGAGGAGGAGAAACCTAGGAGGCGCCTTGGGTTCTTCTCTTTTCAACAATTGATGAAGAATCCCACCCTTTCCCCTACAATGAGGACATTGTATAATTTAAGTGTGGAGTAGAGGATTGTATATATTTGTTTTGTTTTAATGCATTTTGTTTTGTTTTGTTTTATTTTCAAGAAGAAAAAAAAAAAGATAAAAAATATTGAAAATCCTAGCTAGGTGAAAACCCACAAGGGTGGGCACCTATGCAAAAATTGGGAAGGTGCAACAGGAGTTCAATGCCAAGCTCAAAGACAAGACCAACCAACCTATGATCAGTCCAGCCATGATCCAATACCAACCTTACCGTATGTCAAAAGCTATCTTAATGCTTTGTATAGTCAAGGCCCAAACAAGCAAGCCATGACACGAGCCAGTGATAGCCATCACACGAGCCAGGGCCAGCCAAGACACAAAACAGACTCACAAAACAAGCCAACAAAACCTCAGGAAATTCAGCCAGCAGGAGTGCCTTGGGGAGGGTCTCAGGGCAACTTCCAAGCTTTGGGACTTCAAACCAACTATGGGGCATGGTTCTAGGGAGGGTCAACTACCTTTTTGTCTAGGGAACCTTCCTCAGAAAACGCCAGGAACACCTCTCAAAACATAAACCAAGTTCACCAGTCCAGTTACAGCCTCTACATGGAGCAGTTCAGCTGTCATTGTGAAAACTTCCTCTTTTGGCCAAGCAAACTCAAGGGACTTTATGTTTAGTCTTAAAGGATCAATACTACTTCAGTTTGGTCCAAAACACCAAGCTAAAAGTCCACCCTGTACCACATAAAAAGCAGTAGCAAGGCAACAAGGAAGCTGTCACTATCAGAGTTGTTTCTTTTGTTTAGTTTACTTTATTTTCAGTTATGTAAGCAAGGTAGCTGTTATTTTGTCTTTGTATGTAAGCCAATGTTGGCCCTAGATTTATTTGGACGTATGAGATGTAACCTAATTGCCTATAAAAGGCTCATTCCTAATGAAATGAAGGCAGATTTGAAGTAAACACAAAAACTGAAACCTTTGTTTCTGTTAACATCTCTTGGCTGTGTGCTTGAGAAAACTTCCTTTGCTTTGTGCTTGGAAGTGAGCTTAGACCCTTAGCTGTGTGCTGGGATCAAGGTTCAACCCTCAACCATTGGCTTTGTGCTTTGGTTAAGGTTCTATCTCTTTCTTTTAGCATTCAGTCCAAACAAAAACAGAGCAAACTTCAAGTGTGTGACCTTAGCTAAATTATCATTGTTTTAGCTTGTTTTCTGAATAGTTTCATTGCAAATTGGTTATCAGAGCTTTGGTTTGTGAGTTCATTTACCTAACAACATTAAAAATACAAAAATCAACCATGAGTGAAGAGAGAATCACAGGTCTTGAAAACACACTTCAAGGTCTTGTCAGAACTGTAATGGAGGTCTCCAGATCTGTCAAGGAACTCCTTGAGGGCCAACCGAACAATGATACAAGGCGAGGCAGAGGGCGAGGAAGAGGGCGAGGAAGAGGAGCACCTTTGCCACAAGGTGGAGGAAGGAGGAGGCAACCTGTAGATCAATTTGAAATGTCAGACTCAGATGGCTCAGATCAAAGTCTTCTCAGACACCAGGACAAAGACATAAAGGTAGAAATCACTGACTTTCTAGGTAGCATGAACCCTGATGATTTACTAGATTGGCTAAGGTCTGTAGAAAGAGTCTTTGAGTTTAAAGGATACACTGATAGAAAGGCTTTTAAGGTTGCTATCATGAAACTAAAAGGTTATGCCTCACTGTGGTATGAAAACATGAAAACCTTGAGGGTTAGCGAAGGGAAAGAACCTGTTAAGTCATGGCTCAAACTGAAAAAGAAAATGAGGGCTAAGTTTGTCTCTAGGGACTACACTCATGACATGTTCATTAAGCTCACTCACCTGAAGCAAGACCAAAGACCTGTACAGTCTTATCTAAGGGACTTTGAACAACTCACACTGCAATGTGAGGTTGTTGAGAAGTCTGAGCAAAAGATAGCAAGGTTCTTAGAAGGCTTGGATGAGAGGATAGCTAGTAAAGTCAGGTTACAAAATATATACTCCTTTGAGGAAGCTGTCAACTTGTCCTTAAGAGTAGAAAAGTTGGGGAAAGGAAAAGCCAGTGCCTCTAAGACACGTGCTAGAACCCCTACCTACAAACCCTTTGTAGGAGTCAAGATGGGAGAACATGTGGCTCCTACTAAGACTCTTTTCAACCCTGATAAAGGCAAGGCTGTTGAGGCAGGCTAAAAAAAAACTACCCTTCTCAAAAAGTGTTTTCAATGTCAAGGATATGGACATTTTGCTAGAGAATGTCCATCTAAAAGAGCCCTGAGCACCCTAGAAGTAATTCATTGGGGAGATGATGAGGTGTTGGTCTGTGATAATGAGATGGAAGAGCCTGAGATAGAGGCTAGTGAGGAGTTGATAGAGCCTGATGCTGGGTTAAGTCTAGTGACATGGAGGGTAATGCACACACAACCCCAACCCTTAGAAGAAGATCAGAGACACCAGGTCTTTAGAACTAGGTGCACCATAAAAGGGAGGGTGTGTAATCTGATTGTGGATGGAGGTAGTTGCACCAATGTAGCTTCTAAAACACTGGTGGATAAACTAACATTGCCCACCAAAGACCACCCTCAACCTTACAAGCTTAGGTGGCTGAACAAGGGGGCTGAAGTTAAGGTATATCAACAGTGTGTTGTTCCATTTTCTATTGGTAAGGGATATGCTGATGTGGCCTTGTGTGATGTATTGCCTATGGATGCTTGTCACCTTCTATTGGGGAGGCCTTGGGAGTTTGATAGGGATGATGTCCATCTGGGAAGGGACAACACTTACTCTTTCAGGTTTGGGAAGAAGAAAATCATCTTAGCTCCTTTACCCCCTATCCTTAAAGGGAACCCTACACTCTTAACTGAAGCTGCTAAGGAAGTTCTGCTGTTGAGTGAATCAGAAATGGAGCAAGAGTTAAATGATCTCAGGCCAGTCTATGTCCTCCTCACCAAGGAGGTAGGGGGAGGTTCTAACCAGGTGCCTAAAGAGGTACAAGCCTTGCTGAAAATCTATGAGGATGTTTTCCCTGCTGAACTACCTAGTGGATTACCCCCACTAAGGGGAATTGAGCACCACATTGATCTGGTGCCTGGGGCTGTCCTTCCAAACAAGCTAGCTTATAGAAGTGACCCCAGGGCAACACAAGAGCTGCAATCTCTGTTGGGAGAGTTGCTTAGCAAAGGGTATGTCAGGGAGTCTCTTAGCCCCTGTGCTGTACCAGCATTGCTAGTACCTAAGAAGGATGGAACTTGGAGGATGTGTATAGACAGCAGAGCAATTAACAACATCACCATTAAGTATAAGTTCCCTTTACCTAGACTTAATGACATTCTGGATGAACTCAGTGGGGCTCAAGTGTTCACCAAGATTGATCTAAGACAAGGATATCATCAAGTAAGGATTAGACATGGGGATGAGTGGAAGACTGCATTCAAGACCAAGCATGGGCTGTATGAATGGCTAGTGATGCCATTTGGGCTCTCCAATGCCCCTAGCACCTTCATGAGGCTCATGACAGAAGTATTAAGGCCTTACTTGGGAAAATTCATTGTGGTATACTTTGATGACATTCTAGTCTACAGTTCAAGCAAGAAGGAACACCTACAACAGCTGAATTTACTTTGTGAGGTTCTCAGAGAGAATAAGTTATATGGTAAGCTAGAGAAGTGCACTTTCATGCAACCTGAGGTTCATTTCCTTGGGTTCATCATCTCAAAGGATGGGGTAGCTGTTGACCCTGAGAAAGTTAAGGCAATCAGGGATTGGCCCACCCCCAAGACAGTAACTGAGGTCAGGAGTTTTCATGGGTTGGCATCCTTCTATAGAAGGTTCATTCAGGGGTTCAGCTCTATCATGGCTCCCATCACAGAATGTATGAAGAAAGGGGAGTTCACTTGGGGAGAAAAGGCAGAGAAGTCCTTCAATACCATTAAGGATCTGTTGTGCAGATCCCCTATACTACGCTTACCTGACTTTAACAAGCTGTTTGAAGTGGAGTGTGATGCAAGTGGGCTAGGAGTTAGGGCAGTACTCGTTCAAGAGAAGAGGCCCATAGCTTATTTCAGTGAGAAGTTAAGTGAGGCTAGGTTGAATTACTCTACCTATGACAAGGAGTTTTATGCCATAGTGAGAGCCCTGAATCATTGGGGGCATTACCTAAAACCTAAGCCTTTTGTGCTACATTCAGACCATGAGGCCTTGAAGTTCATCAATGGCCAACACAAACTCAACCCCAGGCATGCCAAGTGGGTGGAATTTCTGCAATCCTTCTCCTTTTCAAGCAAGTACATAGAAGGAAAGAAAAATGTAGTGGCTGATGCTCTTTCTAGGAGATCTGTGATGTTGTCATTCATGGAGCAAAGGGTCCTAGGTTTTGAGTTCATGAAGGAACTCTACATGGAAGATCCAGACTTCAAGGAGGAATGAGAGGTGTATTCAGAAGGAAAACTCAAGAAGGGAAGTAAATACTTGACACAGAATGGGTTCCTCTTCCAAGGAAACAAACTTTGCATACCTAGAGGTCCTTACAGAGGGTTACTAGTCAAAGAGGTCCATTGCAATGGGCTTGCAGGGCACTTTGGAGTACAAAAGACCTATGAGATATTGCATGAGCAGTTCTATTGGCCTAAAATGCTGGGTGATGTGCAGGATACTATCAAGAGGTGCAAACCCTGTCAATTAGCCAAGTCATAGTTCCAAGCAGGTCCCTACACCCCTCTACCTGTACCAAACAAACCATGGGAGGACATCAGCATGGACTTCATAGTGGCACTACCTAGGACACAAAGGGGGAAAGACTCAGTCATGGTGGTAGTGGATAGGTTCAGCAAAATGGCCCATTTTGTTGCTTGTAAGAAGACAGAAGATGCCATGGGGGTAGCTGAGCTCTACTTCAAGGAAATAGTAAAACTGCATGGGGTACCAAGAAGCATTGTGTCTGATAGGGACACTACGTTCATGAGCCACTTCTGGAGGTCACTCTGGAGACTCCTAGGGACAAAGTTACGCTTCAGCACAGCATACCACCCCCAGACAGATGGACAGACAGAGGTTACTAACAAAACTGTAGGAAGGATCTTGAGATGTATCATTGCTAAGTCACTAAAGGATTGGGATATCAAACTGTCACAGGCTGAGTTTGCATTCAATAGAGCTCCCTCACACAGCACAGGTAAGACCCCTTTTGAAGTTGTTTATGGTGCTAATCCTCTAATGCCAACAGACCTAGCACCAGTGATAAGGAAAGAAGTCAATTATGATGCCAAGGAAAGAGTACAACAAATGATGCAGATTCACAGTCAAGTCAAGAAACAGATTGAGAAGACAAATGAGATGTATAAGTCAAAAGCCAAAGGTCCAAAGAAAGCTAGGGAGTTCAAGGAAGGAGATATGGTGTGGTTGCACTTAAGGAAAGAAAGGTTTCCACAGAAGAGGAAAAACAAACTCATTCGAAGAACTGATGGTCCTTTTGAGGTGCTTGAAAGGGTAGGGCCTAATGCTTACAAGATAGATTTGCCAGGAGATTATGGGGTACATGGGACATTCAATGTGGGAGATCTAAGTCATTATCAGGAGGGCTCTGAGGATGAAGAGGATTTGAGGACAAATCTTTTTCAAGAAGGAGGGGTTGCAACAGGAGTTCAATGCCAAGCTCAAAGACAAGACCAACCAACCTATAATCAGTCCAACCATGATCCAATACCAACCTTACCCTATGTCAAAAGCTATCTTAATGCTTTGTATAGTCAAGGCCTAAGCAAGCAAGCCATGACACGAGCCAGTGATAGCCTTGAGATGGAGACCATGGAAATTGAAGACCAAGGAGAGTTAGTAGTTGGTCATGAAGAGCTATCAAAGAATGGGAAAGGGACATCCACAAGCAAGAACCCCAAGGGAGACACGTCAAAGATGGGTAAAGACATTATTGAGGATGATGAAGTAGAGGAATACATACCGGAAGCCCCATTTCCTAGTGCTTTGTTAAGCACAAGGAAACATGACAAGGAGAACGACTTGTATGAAACTTTCCGGAAGTGTGAGGTAAACATGCCTCTTCTTAAGTTTTTAAATAGTGTCCCTAGGTATACAAAGTTCTTGAAAGAAATTTGTACACCTAAGAGAAAGCCTAAGAAAGGAGCGCATAAGGTTAGGGTGAGTGAGCATGTTTCGGCAATTTTCAAGCAAAACTTACCAAAGAAATGTGGAGATCCGGGCATGTTCACCATCCCTTGCACCATTGGAGGGCAATGTTTCAAACGTGCCATGTTAGACCTTGGAGCCTCTATTAACGTCATGCCCTTATCCATCTATGAGACCCAAGGCTTAGGACCTTTGTCTAAGACCGGGGTGGTTATACAATTACTCGATAGGTCTAGTGTCTAACCCAAAGGCTTGATAGAGGATGTTCTAGTAGAGGTAGATAACCTTCTCTTCCTGGCGGACTTCTATGTTTTAGACATAGAGTCTAGTTTAAGTGCCACTCCCCTCCTCCTTGGTAGGCCATTCATGAAAACCTCTAAGACCAAGATTGATGTGTCAAACGGATGTTTGACAATGGAGTTCGAGGGAAAGAAGTTGACCTATAATATCTATGACTCTATGGGACACCCTAGTGATGTTCAATCTTGTTTTTTCTTAGATATTATCGAGCCTTTTGTACCTCAAATGTACAAGTTATGTGATAGGGACCCACTTGAGGTGACCCTAAGTAACAATGTGGAAGTAGAGGATTTGTGTTCTTTGTTGTCGATTGATGTGCAGGAACATCTCATGGACTTAGAGGAAGAAGAACCACCAGACAGTTATGAAGAACTCAGCATCAACGAGTTGCTGAAAAGGGGGGACTCCAGAGGAAAACGCTGGCAGCGCCACACGACGCTGCCAGCGTCCCCAGCGCTGGCAGCGCCACACGACGCTGCCAGCGTCCCCAGCGCTGGCAGCGTCCTGGTCTTGAGAGGTTATCCGAGCTTTTTGCTTAGAGCGTACCTCTCCACAAGCCCTTTCCCTCAATTGTGAAGCCCCCGGAAGTCGAGTTGAAAACCCTTCTACGTCATCTAAAATATATCTTCTTAGGGGACAATCACACCCTACCTCTTATCATCTCAAGCACACTAGACGAGGAACAAGAGAACAAATTGGTAGCGTTGCTTCACAAACATGGAGATACATTTGGGTGGAGCATAGCAGACCTCAAGGGAATAAGTTCGGCGACTTGCATGCGTAAGATAAGACTTGAAGTGGATACCAATCGGTCAGACAACCCCAAAGGAGGCTCAATCCACCAAGAGAGGAGGAGAAACCAAGGAGGCGCCTCGGGTTCTTCTCTTTTCAACAATTGATGAAGAACCCCACCCTTTCCCCTACAATGAGAACATTGTATAATTTAAGTGTGGGGTAGATGATTGTATATATTTGTTTTGTTTTAATGCATTTTGTTTTGTTTTGTTTTATTTTCAAGAAGAAAAAAAAAAAGATAAAAAATATTGAAAATCCCGGCTATGTGAAAACCCACAAGGGTGGGCACCTATGCAAAAATTGGGAAGGTGCAACAGGAGTTCAATGCCAAGCTCAAAGACAAGACCAACCAACCTATGATCAGTCCAGCCATGATCCAATACCAACCTTACCCTATGTCAAAAGCTATCTTAATGCTTTGTATAGTCAAGGCCTAAGCAAGCAAGCCATGACACGAGCCAGTGATAGCCATGACACGAGCCAGGGCCAGCCAAGACACAAAACAGACTCACAAAACAAGCCAACAAAACCTCAGGAAATTCAGCCAGCAACAGTGCCTTGGGGAGGGTCTCAGGGCAACTTCAAAGCTTAGGGACTTCAAACCAACTATGGGGCATGGTTCTAGGGAGGGTCTACTACCTTTTTGTCCAGGGAACCTTCCTCAGAAAACGCCAGGAACACCTCTCAAAACATAAACCAAGTTCACCAGTCTAGTTACAGCCTCTACATAGAGCAGTTCAGCTGTCATTGTCAAAACTTCCTCTTTTGGCCAAGCAAACTCAAGGGACTTTATGTTCAGTCTTAAAGGATCAATACTACTTCAGTTTGGTCCAAAACACCAAGCTAAAAGTCCACCCTGTACCACATAAAAAGCAGTACCAAGGCAACAAGGAAACTGTCACTATCAGAGCTATTTCTTTTGTTTAGTTTACTTTATTTTCAGTTATGTAAGCAAGGTAGCTGTTATTTTGTCTTTGTATGTAAGCCAATGTTGGCCCTAGATGTCTTTGGACGTATGAGATGTAACCTAATTGCCTATAAAAGGCTCATTCCTAATGAAATGAAGGCAGATTTGAAGTAAACACAAAAACTGAAACCTTTGTTTCTGTTAACATCTCTTGGCTGTGTGCTTGAGAAAACTTCCTTTGCTTTGTGCTTGGAAGTGAGCTTAGACCCTTAGCTGTGTACTGGGATCAAGGTTCAACCCTCAACCATTGGCTTTGTGCTTTGGTTAAGGTTCTATCTCCTTCTTTCAGCATTCAGTCCAAACAAAAACAGAGCAAACTTCAACTGTGTGACCTTAGCTCAATTATCATTGTTTTAGCTTGTTTTCTGAATAGTTTCATTGCAGAAGGTGGCCGAGGACGGAATAAAAACCCGAAAGGGCATTCCGGGCAAAATGAAAAATCGAGTTGCGAGCCACCAATGAGAGGAAAGGAAAAGCTAAGGTGAAAACCCGAAAGGACACCTTAGGCAAAATGAGGGATTTTCAAGAAAAAAAATGAAAAAAAAAAAAATATTTGAGCAAATACTTCCGATGATGAGGATCATTGGAGGGAAAAGAAGGGAGAAATAAGGAGGAATTTGGAAGGAGGTTAGCTTAGGATTTCTTTTCATTTCTCCTTTGAGTCACAAATTTGGTTCAAAATCGATGTATTTCTCTTGTGGGTTGCTTGGTTGTGCGAATTGTGTAGTTTGGGGCCAACCAAGTAACCATGCTATACACTAGTGGAGTAATACGGGGGTGATATAAGAAGTGGAGTTGCATAGAGTTTGGTGATGAGGATCATCTCGCTATGCCTTGGGATAAGGCAAAGATGGTCATACTACATTCTTGGGAGCTATAAGAAGGGAGGAGTTGAGGTGAGATGAGTCGGAGTTGGTGGTGTGTCGAGTCTTGTATAGAGGGAGTTATAAGTAGGAAGTGGTAAGGGAAGAGTGTGTTAAAACAACTTTGAGTCATTTTCTTTTCATAGGTGGTTGTGTTTTGAGGGAGTTATAAGAAGGTAGTGGTGAGGGAAGAGAGGTCATTACCTTCACATGCTATGTTTGGACTCGTGTTTGTCTTGCTAATCTCGAGTTTTTACTCGGGACGAGTAAAAGTCCAAGTGTGGGGGTATTTGACACACCAAAATGTGTTGTGTCTAGTAGTATTTATTAGGTTCGTTTATTATACTTTTTACGGGTCGTTAGCATCGTTTTAAGCTAACCTTAGTGCTTGTAATTTTGTAGTTATTTAGTATTTTAGTCAACTTTTAGAGTCAAACCCGGAAGTCAACAAAAGTCAAAGTCAAACCCGAGACCCGAGACCCAAACCCGACAATTGGAGTGGGCTACAAGCAAATCATCAATGCAAGAAGACCAAGTCCAAAGGGTCAAGGGAAGTCAAAGAGGGACTAGAATTCAAAGGGTCAACGAAAGTCAAGGCGCTCAACTAAGGGGAAAAACTGGCAGCATGAAACGCTGCCAGCGCCAGGGAACGCTGCCAGCGTCCTGGTCTCAGGCATGTGTTCCTTCATTCTCCGTCTTGTCTTTTTGAAGCCCATTTCTCAAGGCCCCTAGGTTTTCGGACCAAGGGTATATAAGAATCAAATTGTAGAGAGAGAAGCACACAACATTGAATACAACATTCCACAACACAACACATTAGAATTCTCTCAAGTTTTGTTCTTCATTTTGGCTATGTAATTTTGTTGAACTTTGATATGGGTTGTAATATTTGGATTATGGGTAACTAATTTTCCATTTCTTAGTGTAATTGGAACAAGTTCTCTTTTTTTAGCATTGTAAGACCTTTTCAACCTCTTCTTCTCTATTTAATTCCATTTTCTCATGTTTAAATTCCATTGTTGAATGAATTGTTGTTGAGACTAACCATCTTAGCAAGTGTTTGTTTAATTATTGCTTTGTCTAGATAAATTTGGTTAATTTGTCTTGATATTGTTGAAGCAACCTTGAAAGATTGTAACTTTGGTTTAAAGTTGGAATCTTTTGAGTGGAATTTGGTTTATTGTGTAATTAGAACATGGTTTAGTGTTTTATTACATGATTCTAGCATGTTTCTTTGGTTTTGTGCTTAAAGCTTGCATCTTTGATTGTGCTTATGTTTTAATAAGTATTGGTTGAGTTGTAAAGGGTCAATCGTGGTTGATTTAATCCTTGTTGACTAATTGCTTACAAATTTGTATTAGATAACTAGAGAAGAGAGGAAAGGAAGAGTCTTTACTTTGTTAATTGTTGGGAACTTGGGAAAATTACACTAAGTTGTTTCTCCGTATTTGAATATTTGAATCTTTAGTTTTTGTTGGTAATTTTAGACTTGCTAATCAATTCGCATTTCAAACGTTCTCCCTATATGTTATCCTACATGTTTTGTCATTGTGAATATCATAGTTTGTAATTAATTTAAGCTTTTGTCTTAATTAGTGTCTTTATTTGTGATTAGAGTAATTAGTAAGTACTTAGTTTGTTAATTGGTTTTTAGCAAGACTCTTGATTAGATTAATTTAGTTAATACCGCCTTCTCTTTGGTTCGACCCTATTCTTACCATTTACTACCTTTGTTTAAGATAGTTTGTGTTTGTTTATGAGTTATAAATTGTTATTTGATCGTAGCTAATTAGCGGAATTAGCGACACCGTTAAAAAGCCCGTCAGCTGCATCGATCTTTACTTACGAAAATCTTCCTCAAAGTCTTGTCACTAGTTTTTAATACCAAAGTAAAGTCTCTTTTAGAATCCAACATTTAAAGACATATAATTCCCAAATGATTTCCAAGGCAACTATTATGATAATAAACTGAATTGAACTATCCTTCCAATAAACTTGAACTTCGAATTGACACCAAAACATAAAACTCGAAAACTAAAGCCACAAATAAAGGATACATCATCACTATTAGGATCCATCCTAGAGCTTAAGTTCTATTTCTCATGATCAAATACAACATGAAATTTTCTCAAATCAAAGGCACATATTCTAGATCAAGAATCCCATAATACATTTCATTGATCCTCTAACCTAAACAAACGAGACATCCAATCCACTAGAGGAAATTAGATGAAGCAGCAACGAGTTAGGGAACGATAAGGAATCTTAAGGAGAACACGAGAATAATCAGGCACGAGATTACAAGAGAGGAACGCTGAAAGTAACGAGGTCATAACCAAGAGACAAAACAGATAGTAGAGTTATGAAGATATCCGAGTAAGAAATAATTGAGCATGCGATCTCTTAAAGATAAATCTTGACAAAATCTTGCAAGGATGGAAATGGAAACAGATAATGGTACGAGTAAAGGTATAAGGTTTAAACCACGAAATTCTCCTTTCAAAGTGAGGGTGATAGTAAAACAACTTAATTATTCCTCTACAAACGTCTCTCATGAGAGACCATCATTGCACAAATCATCAAAATAAGGAACACCTCAATTCAACAAATCGACTACGACCCGATTCATCAATCCGTTCATATTATACGGATTCCCAAATGCGGAATTGTCACTCAAGCATAATAACATTCTTGGAACTCCAATATCCAACACAACCTCAAAGGTTTCAAAACCGAACAAGTAACAAAGAGTTCCTCATACTAGTAACTTTTCAACTCCTATGGCCCACAAGGTAGACTACCCAACAAAATGTCATCATTAACATCCTAAAGCATCACCGCCGTATCTCATCTGGAGGTGGCAGTCGGGTCAATCAGGTCGGTTACCAGTCGGGTTCAAGCAGTTCGGGTCATGTCGGACTCGGGTTTGATAGGTTCAAGTTGCTTATTCAGGTGAGTTGGGTTCGGGTTGGGTCGCTTACGAGTCAGGTTAATCGGGTCAATAACTACAACAGGTCGGTTCAAATTCAGATCGGTTGACCAATGAGTCGGGATATATCAGGTCAGGATGCTTGATCAGGTCGAGACCGGTTTGGTTTTGGGTTACTGATGGGTCGAGTATTTTATATTGTCGTCTTAAATTTGAAAATTAATAGGGTCAATGGTCGGGTTGTTCTGTTAAAAGATCACTTTTGAACTTATGAATTATAATATTGGACTAGAGGAACTCAATACAAAAGATATTTGTAAAATATAAGAGTATAACACTATAAAAGTTGATGATCGTAATAATTTCATTGAACACTTATGTTGCTGGACCTCGGTTATAAGTATATAACATGAGTGCCTATCCAGTGTCGGATTCGCCTTATATTATGGACAAAAAAAAATGATTTTAGTCTAAATTAATCAGTTGTTTATGTAGTTCATAGTTTTGAACATTTGACATGTGAAGTATGGCAAGGAACTAAATGAATTACCTATGAAATAGATTTTATTTATTATCTTGACGGCGATCCTACGTATTTAACTTTGAACAGGCTCTATTAGAATGGTGTATTTGAGGTTTGGATTTTAAGATCATAATTAATAACCGAGGTCGGATTGTATGGTCATAACTCATAACTCTTTCTTCCCTTTATTGTTTTCAATGGAGCCAAAACTAAACACTCTTTTTCTCACAAAGCGTTAATTTAAAATTTTCTGCATATATCACTTGCAAAATAATTATTAATAAATTTTACTAAGAATATAGTGTACTAAATTTACAACTGACTATTTATTTTATTATTTAAATTTTGTTTTGAAAAATAAAATGAGTGATAATTTGTTATATCAAATTTATTAACAAAAAAACAAACTATAAAGGAATTTAGATTCTTAAAAAAAGATTATTTGGCTATGAGTCGGGTCGAGTTTAATCGGGTTAAAACGGGTTACATGGCAGTTCAGTTCGGTTTGGGTCAGGTCAGATTTGTGGGTGAATCGGGTTTCGGGTCGGGTCGAGTGGAGTCACAAGTCGGTTCGGGTCATATCATTTCTGGTTCTATCGGTTTATCTGTAACACCCGCAAATGTACCCTATTTGTATTTTAAAAATATTATACGGATACTTTTCAGCGTAATTTTAGATTTAGTCTAGAACTTAGTTTCCCGTGTCTAATTTAGCAATTTCGAGTTCGTATTCGGACTTTACTCGAAATTCCGTGTGAGTTACGCCTTAAGCCGCTTTTGGGCTTTTTCCATATTTTTCCACTCACCTTATAACTCCCCTTAAACCCTATCTCCCTCATTCTTTTTCCACTCACTCTCTTCTTCCTCACCAAACCCCCAAAACCCTAGCCACTATTTTCTTTCTCAACTCAAGCTTCTCATAACACATCCATTCCTCACTCAAATCTTCTTATTTTCATCTTAATCTTCCGTTCTCATCGTCCTCTACCTTGTGTGGTAATAAAATTACCGTCTTTCTCATTTTCAATTTTTCCATCTTTCTCAAAGGTGAATTATATTCATCTTTTGTCGTCTTTGTATAGGTGGAGATCTTAAAGACCCCGATAAGGATTACTACCTAGTGGAGGAAGACTTAGAAATCGATTGAAGACGCGTAAAGGTAACGGTGAAGGGTTACTCGATATCATTACGTGGTTTACATGCTTTGGATGATGTTTACTAATTGTCTAGTGACGATTACTAGGTAATTTAATGTGTTTTAACAATAATGAATATGGTTAGAATTAGATGAGTATTGTTAGTATTTGTGTTGGTTAAGGTTTGTTGATGATTGTTGATGATTATTGATAGTTGATAATAGTTATTGATGATTGTTGAAGATTGATGTTGAAGCATGTAGTTCTCGGGTGAGTGTTGTTCCCAGCCGGCCGACCGGCTGGGGACGCAGCAGAAGTAAAGTTTGCATTTTGGTGTTGTGTTGTTCCCAGCCGGGTGCCCGGCTGCCGGTCCCCCTGACCGGCTGGGACCTCGCTGTATTTTTGATGATTTTTGTTTGTTGATGAAGTGCCAGCCGGGTAGCCGGCGGCTGGTCCTATGGACCGGCTGGCACCCCTTGTGACATCTTCTTCTATTCTTTTCCTATACTTTCATTTATAATCGTTTGCATGGTTCGTTTATCGTATAAATTTACGTAATAGCATTAAATATTCATGTTAAGAGTACATGATATTCCATTCGCTTATATCACATGTTTTGTGACGGTTTTTGATATGTCCTCCTTTGAGTCGGTTTTACTTATGTTATGATTTGAGCACTAATTGTTCAGTGCTATGAACTCTCATTCCCCGGCTATACCTCCTCGCTCGTTAGACTGGAATGTCGGAACGAGGAGATGTATCCCAAATGATTGTATGCATGTTTTAGTGGAGATATGACGACGTTGTTAGGAGGCGAACGCTATGCGTTGATCGACCCGGCCGTCAAATGTCGTAGCTTTGCGTGCTGGTGTCATTGCATGTAGCGTACCGCTTGTTTATGATGCTTGTGCTCTTTCTGCCTCTTTCGTGAAGGTTGACCGAATTTGGGGTACTCGGCTTCTGTGTTTGACCGAGTCTTGGATGATAAATGTTTATCACATGTCGAATCGGAACATGTTTATTCTGAGAGTCTGGCTAGGTTTAGACTAGGACCGTATTATTATCAGCGTCCTACCGGGAGGAAATGAGTCTACATATACGAAATGTTAATCGTGTCATACTTGCTATGTACATGGTGCTACTGCGTGTCATTAACCGTGAGAGATGTTGTCACCGTATTCGTACGTTTGGATGGATGATTATATGTTGATTATTTGTGACCGTTGGATGACTTGGCGTGGTTTATATGTCGAGTCTCTATCTTATCAAGTATATGCCGATAACGGTGAGATGCAAGCCCTAGTGAGTATATAGTTGCCTAAGGGTGCTTCCCCGAGTCTATCTATAATATGATGCTTACCGTTTTGTACTTCACGCGCCTATATCTTTATATATTGAAAGGCCTATTTATCCTTCTCGTAATTCACATGTATATTTATATATGTATGCTTCTACTTATGTATTTCCGTTTAAGTATGTTATTTGTGATATGGCTGGGAGAACCCGGAGTTACTCCCCACTGGCTGTGGCGTTCATGTTTTCATGGATGAACAGGTTGCTTGGATGGATTTTGCTTGTTGTTTTTAGGTTCGGGTCTGAGCTAGCGGGCGTTGGCCTCGTCGATTCACCCCTAGACGTTTCTTAGCTAGTTTGCTAAACAGCTTTGATATTTGATAACGTTTTGATTGACTACGTCTCTTCTAGTATATTATACTTTAAGTTTGTAATTTTTTGACATTCCTCGTACCTCTCTTTTGGCATGTAAAAAGTTTCAAAATTATCGTATTTTCCGCTATATAAATTGCATACTTGTTATATTTTATTTCCGCTATCGCGAGGGTAGTCACATTATTGGTTAACCTTTGGGTCAGTTTAGGTCGGTTTCAGTTCAGCAAATTTATGCGTTCTATCAGGTCGGTTTTCGGATAAGTCAGGTCAGTTCTTCGGGTCGGGTCACCTTTTGCCAGCTCTAATCTCATCTGACCGGTTATCACTCGTATTCATAATCCCTCAGTAACATGGTTTAATCGATCATCACAACTTACTACTTCTAACGAGTCTCCGAGACCATAAGATAAGATCATATCTTTAAATCCAAGAATTATAGCCAAGTACTTTTCCACCAAACATATACTCTAACACACACACTAGAATCCACAAGAAGTTACTTAGTCTCAAAAGTATTTTACACCTTAAGGTATTATTCAAACTCCTAAGACCAAAAGATTAAATCTCTAATGGGTTAAGAAGTCCTAGCCAATTCATTCAACCTTACGCCATCAAATACCATGAACTATTCACACATGAGTCATGGCAAGGATTAAGCATTAAAATCATCAAACTTATCTGACCACACTTTCCTCAAGGATACAACCACTCAACACTATGGGGTGAACTTACATCAACACCATTTTCCTCAAATCCCAAATTCATTCTAACCAACACTAATATTCCACAAAGTTCAAAACTCTTCCGACCAAGTCTAATATACTACAAACAAAAGGGTAAGGTATCCAAAAGGATCACAAGGGAAAATCCTAGGGATGGAGGAGAATGAAAGATAAAGGACCACCAAGATAAAACAAGAGAGCAGGATACATTATGGACAAGATAAATCATCGATGAGGAAGAAATACACTTCAAATAGGCTCGTCAATCTTCAACCTTCGACAAAGGATACTTCTTCATGCCAGCAGACGGTCCACCTCAGGATGGTAGATACAAACAAGGGTAACAGAACTTAACACAATCAACAAACAAGTTAGCACCTAACAAACATCAAGTACACTAAAGACTACCACCTTAGGTCCTTAAGTCTACCCATCTCTCATTCATTATTCATTGGTCAAGTTATTTACGTTTGAGGTGCACGAATGAGCGCCGGGAGCGTTATAGCTCTGATACCAATTGTGACACCCTGCGATTTTGCAATAAACGAAACACATAGGTTTGCAGCGGAAAAATACGGGATTTTAGAAAACTTTAAAAGCAAAACCGCGAATGTCACTATAATATAAAACCAAAACTTAATTTTATAAATCGTTTATACAAATTGTATCTTAAATAAATACAAGGGACATCGATACCTTGATAAAACACAGTTAATATACTAAACTAACATAAACTACACGCTAAGGGTAAATCGCTGTAAGAACAACGCTCGCTACCTCACTCGCCAGAACCCCATGCAAACACCAACCTGCAACCTGTTCATTCATTAAAAATGATTGCCACAGTCAGTGGGGAGTAACTCAGGGTTCTCCCAGCCATAACACATATAAACAAGCTGTAACACCCGGAAATTTACCCTATTTTTCTAGTAGAAATATTTTACGAAATCGTTTCAGTAATTTTAAGTTTTAATTTATAATTTTAAGTTTCGAGTCGAATTTAGAATTTCCGAGTTCGTATTTGGAATTTCTGCGAGATTCCATGAAAATTCCGTTTTAAGGCAAGTTTGACTTTTCTTGACTTTTGAGTCGGGTTTGACTTTCTCGACTTTGAAACCGTCTTTGACCTTTTCCTACACAACTCACACTACTCCCTTCCTTAACCTAATTTTTCATTCAACTCAAAATCAAACACAAAACCCTTTCTTCTACCTTAAGAAACTTTCCCTCTTTGAATATCGATCTTTGAATCATCGTAACTTCTTCATTACTTGATAGAATTTACGTAAGTTTATCTTATTCTTCTTCCCGTACCTTCCTCTATCCGTATTGATATTAAAATCATCGTCTTTCTCACTTTTCAAATTTCCCGTCTTTCTCAAGATGAACTTTATTCATCTTTTTGCGATCTATTTGTAGGTGGTGAAGGGTTACTCGGTATCACTTACGTGTTTTACGTGTTTATATGCTAGAAAATCGTATTAGATTATGATTAGGAAGATTAGGATTCATGCTATGATTAATGAATGATGTTATATGATGAATATTGATGATGTATAATGATTGTTGATGATTATTTGAAGCATATATGAGAATTGGATTGAATTGGTTAAGTGAGCAAGGCTCACGGGTGAAGAGGTGCTCCCAGCCGGTCGACCGGCCGCCGGTCTGACCACCGGCCTGGAACACATCAGTAAGGGAAGTTTTGATTTTGGTGTAGTGCTTGTGCCGGTCGACCGGCCGCCGGTCCACTGACCGGCCCAGACCACGTTTCTCTGTTTTATGTGATTTTTGGATTTTGCCTGTGTTCTGAGCCGGCCCACCGGCCACCGGTCATTTGCCCGGCCTGCAACACGGCTGTGTTGTTTTCTTTTGACTTCTAAAACTCATAATTTATAATAGTTCGCATGATCGGTTTATCGTATAATTTTACGTAATGTCTTATAATATTCATGTTTTGGATATATGATATCTCTTTCGCATGTATCACATGTTTTGTGACGGTTTTTGGTATGTTCCCACCTTGAGTCGGTTTTTTACAAAAGTTACGGTTTGAGCACTATTTTGTCTTGTGCTTTGTATTCTCATTTCCTTGGCTACCTTCCCGTTCGTAAGGCTGGAATGTCGGAACGGAGAGGTATCCTACTGCTTAATTGCATGTGTAGTGGGCATACGACGACGTTGTTGGGAGTTGAACGCATTGCGTTGATCGACCCGGCCGTCAAATGTTGTGTACTTGCGAGGTGGTGTTTTTTGCATGTAGCGTACCGCTTGTTATGTGGCTAGAGCTCTTTTCCGCCTCTTTCGTGAATATTTGCTACCGAATTTGGGGTACTCGGCGTCATTTGATTGATCGAGTCTTGGATGCGAAACGTTTATCGCATGTCGAACCGGAAAATGTGATTTCGGGATTCTGGCCAGATTTAGACTAGGACCGGGTATTTATATCGTCGTCCTACCGGAGGAAATTAGTGAACATATACGAAATGTGATCGTGTATGCGTTCAGGGAAATGTTTATCCCGTGGATTCCTGTTAATCATACTTGCCATGTACACGATCTATGTGCGTTTCATTTACCGTGAGAGTTTTCGTCTTGTGTCGTTCTCTTGAATGCGTGAATTTCTGACATTATTCATGGTCATGGTGCAGTGATTTGACACCGTCATTGTTCGTGGTTCGTGAATGGATGATAATATGTTGGATATTATGTGATCATCGCATGACTTGACTGGTTTGTCTGTCGAGTCTCAATCTTATCAATCTTATACCGCTAACGGTGAGATGCAAGCCCTAGTGAGCGTATTCGATTGCCTAAGAGTGTCTTCCCCGAGTCTTGGAATAACATGATGGTTTCGGATTGATTTTCCACATGATCTTATTATTATTTATCGGATTGCCTATCTATTCTTATCGTAACTCACATGGATATATATATATGCATGCTTTACTTTTGTATTTCCTTATATGTACGTTTGATGTGATATGGCTGGGAGAACCCGGAGTTACTCCCCACTGACTGTGGCATTCATGTTTTTCATGGATGAACAGGGTGCTTGCTATGGATGACTTTTTGGATATGATATTTTGGGGTTCGGGTGTGAGCTAGCGGGCGTTGTCCCTGGAAGTTCACCTCTAGACGATAGTAGCTAGTTTTGGGTTAAACACTTGTTCTTTGCTAACATTTTAAGAGACCCCGTCTCTTTATTGTATATTCCGTACTTAGTATGTAATGTTTTGACACACCTCGTGTTATATATATCTTGCATGTTTAAAAGTTTTTAAAATACCGTATTTCCGCATCTTATTTCACATGCTTGTATGTTTTATCTTTCCGCATTCGCGAGGGTTGTCACAGTTGGTATCAGAGCTTTGATCGCTCCCGACGCACACACGTGCACCCTAACTTAAACTACTTGACCTTGAAATAATAAATGAGAGTTGGGTAGAAGTTAAGGACTTTAATTGGTAGTCTATTTGTTTATGCTAATTGATAGGAGTAACTTAATTTGTTTTGTTTCTTATGAAGATGGTTAGACCAAGAGTAGCTGAGAATGTTATGATGGAGGCTCTTGCTCAAGTGCTGAAGAATCAGCAAGATGCCGCTTTAGCTAATGCTAACCAAGTTCACCCTAGAAGGGAGGACAATCAACAAGGTGGTTATGCATGGATGGCGGGTCAAATTGCAAGGAGTAAGATCGTGCCTTATGGTGGAGAAACTGATCCTACGGAGCTATCCGACTGGTTCCGTGAGATGGAAAAGCAGTTTTGCAGTGAAATAAATTCAAATGGTTTTGAAAATCTCTGCAGAATTGGGTCAATTTCAATAGCACATATCATGAGTTTTACAAGATGAAAATTTGAGTTCTTTATATTTTTGGGTTTTTGAAAGAGTCCTCTTTCATATGGAGTTGGAATCAATAACATTCATTTAGTAGATTGTTCACACGAGGGCTTCAAAGACTGTCATGCATGGATGCTCCTCAGCTTTTCAGAAATGACCTGTCAGCACTAAAACGTGAATAACTCAATATTGGATGGATGGTTTTGGTTGATTCTTTTTGTATATGAAAGATAACATTCTTATCTTTCATTTGAGCCATCATGGGTATTTTTAATCGACCAGAGATAAGAGATATGATTTTTTGAAGTTCCTGCTGCTGCACAGGAAAACTGCTGTGCATTCACTTCTGACCTGCACTTACTCAAATGCTTATAACTGAAGTTACAGGACCTGTTTTTGCATGATTCCAAATGGAAAAGGAAGCTAACTCATATAGCTTCAATTTGGCTACTCATGGGTCTTCTAGTTCTACCTGTACAGAAACTGAGAGCATCTGCAAGATGCCTCTGGAGTCTGGAATACTGCTGCACAGTTGTCAAGGGACCTGCTAGTACTCAAACCTCTATATCTAGAGTTTCATTCATCATTTTGGGTTGCTTCTTTTTTGAAATGAAAGCTAACATCTCTAGCTTTAAAATGTGATATTTTAGGGGTTCTAATTCATCCTAAGTCATGAGATATTCGACCTGCAAGTCAGGCCAGAATCCAAAATGTTGTGCAGTTGTCTGTTTTGCATTTGTGTGCATCAAGGGCCTTCCTATCCAGTTATCTTGGTTTAAATGGCACGTCCAAGGATATACATTGGTCCCTAAATGATCCTAAGTATGTGTGCATCATATGGCAGCAAAAGGAGAGCTTTTGAATTGATAAAAGACAGCTCACATGTGGAAGGAACACAAGGAAAGCGACAGCTTGTCCTTGTCTCCTCTTGTCTCCTCTTTTCTGAATTCTTTTGCAAATGCAGCCATTGGGCCACGAAAGAAGACATGAAAACAGCTATTTCATGTACCAAGTAGTAGAAATTAGTCCTTTTATTGTATTTGTCCTCTTACTTTATTGAAAATCAGCCATTAGATTAGAGTACTTAGAAATCAATGGCTAAATTGCATCTTAGGCTTTTATTTGCTGAACTTGTAATGCTCTATATAAAGAGCCATTTGCCTTATGTAATATTCAGTTTATGAAATGAAAAAAATGAGGTTTTTGAAACCCTTGTGTCCTTTGCTTTGTGCTTGGGCATTTATCATCTTTGCTTAGTGCGAGAGAACCTCCAAGGCTCGAGCCATTGGAGCGGAGTTGAGTCCATGCTTCGTGTTCTTGGGCGAAACTACTCCTAGACTTAGACATACTATGTGATCTAGTCTAAGTCATATCCATCTACCTCCCATTGTATTAAACCCACAAAATAAGCCCTCCAAAACAGCCCCTCAAATGAGAAGAACAACTACTCGTGTCGAGTTTAATTTGTTGTTGTTTTGTTGAGTCTTGGTTGCACTTGGTTGTGCAAAGCGGTTTCCGGGACCGTCCTATCCCTAGCCCGGGTTTAGGTGTCATTTAGCTTAGTTTTAGAGTCACTTGAGTCATGCTCGAGTGGTGGCTGTTCGGGAGTATTTCTTGGCACGAAATCAGCCCCTTTGGGTCTTGTTTCAGTGCACCTACTCCAACACATAGGTGCTTCAATTGGTAAGGCTAAATCTCAATTTCTTTTAAGTTATGTGAGAGGTCTTGTCAATTTAGTTATTAATTCCCTATAAGTGAACTAAATCAGTGAATTTTGAATAACGTTGAATTGACAATCGAGAAAAAAAATTGCATGTTGGCGATTTTGGCATAAGCAAAAAACATAAAGCAAGCAAATAATAAATCCTAGTATGGCCACCTAGCTAATCTAATTAACTAGACGATTACAAAATCAGAAACCAACTCCTTGGCCCCTTGCCTCTTCATGGAACACGCTCCAAAAAGGCGCCGTCTTTTGGAACACCGACTACGGGAATCTCCGTCTTCATAATAATT
The DNA here is from genome assembly GCA_022085475.1 of Heliosperma pusillum. NCBI lineage: Eukaryota > Viridiplantae > Streptophyta > Magnoliopsida > Caryophyllales > Caryophyllaceae > Heliosperma > Heliosperma pusillum. The sequence continues at coordinate 55,788 of JAIUZE010005132.1, forward strand.
AATTACAAAAAGATACAAATAAAATTCCTATTATACATTTGATCTAAAAATGAAATTAAATTATTACAAACGGCGATACGAGATCGCAAATAAAATTACAACCGAATCGGTATTCCCTTACATTACGGATAATACCGATTAAAATAATCTAGGCCATACTAGGTTCAACTTGCATTAAAAATAAAATAAATGACATTCATTCATTCAACAATAACAACATAAAAAAAAAATGCTGTAAAAATCATGCCAAAATCGCCCTTAATACTTATCATGCTCATTCTAGCTCGATTTTATGCATTGTATCAATATTTAACCATTAAAAATCAATAATCAACACTTAACTCGTATTTAAGCACAAACTAATTATCTAAACTGATTTAGAACTCAAAATTAGTCCCCACAAATTTTATTTAAATTTAATTAGTTTGAATTGATCGTATTGGCTAAATATAGAGGTTTAATCATAACATTTATGAAATAAACCGAAAATAAAAAATAAAAATCATAAAAATTTGAAACCAAAATTTTTTTAAATTCTGGAACATTTCCAGGAACTTCAAAAACCTGAAAAATTTGCCCAAAAATTTTGAATTAATTTTATGAACAAATAACTTTGTATTCAACGGTTTTATCAAATAAAAACCATTAAATATAGTAAAACAGTGAAACAAATTATAAAATTTCACCACGATGATATAAATTAGATTATAAAATGTACCATAAATTTTCAATACCAGAGAAGGACGTTTCAATTTTATGAACACAATAATCTCACTTTATTAACTTTTATCTCATAAAAATCAATAATCATGCAAAACTTAATTAAAAGTCACGAAACTTAACATACAGTATGTACAACATGCATGTGAGATCATATAAAAATTTATTGCCAGAATGAACATGCAACTATTTTTAGTTAACTTTTAATATAAAACATGCATATTAACATGATTTAAAGGCCATAAATCAAATTAAATAGCAAATTAATCCCTAAAATCACCAAATTTGACCACAACCATTTTGAGGTCAGTAGGTATGCATGAAAATCATAAATTTTGTGCAAACCAATTTTTAACACAAATGTTCAATTTTACCTAAGTTATCGTATAATTCGATTTTAATGCTTAAAATCAACATGCATGTAATAATTGAGCTCTGATACCACATGAAAGTCCTAGACCTTTAATTAGACTCCTTTAATTAGTTCATTAAATTACCTTAACTTAATAAATTAGGATCTAGTTATCATGCATTCAAATATAAAAGCAAAAATTAAATGGTTTTTTTATAACTACTACCTACTAAAACCTCACTTTGAAGAACTACTACCAACTAAATTTTTCCATAAAAACTACTACCAATCTTCTTGGTCCGGGTTGATAATACTACCAAATGTTGAAAAAACAACTCTAAAACTTAATCCCAGCGATTGATTTTGAATTCTCATCTTAAGTTACAAAATGTCTTCGTATTTTACCTTTTCCTATGTTATATACATTCACCACTAATCTTGTTTTTCTACCTCTCTTCTCTTTTATTCTACTTTCACCCCTTCTGATCTTATTCTTTTATCTCTCGTCTCACATTTTGAGTTATATATTATCATAATATTTCTTCTTCTTTATTTCAATTCCTCTTTTTTGTTTATTGTATGTGTTTCAATTAAGCTTTTACGGTTTCACTTTTTGTTTTAATTTAGGATTTATTGTTCCTCTCTTTAATCTGGGTAGTATAGGTGATTAAGATAAACTAATTTACTATAGTTGATTAGTCTTGATTAGATTATAAGGATTTGAAGAAAACTGGAGGATATTTCTCCCAAAATTCACTTTGATCAATAGTAAATTGTGTTTTATTATGAAAATAAGATGAGAAGTGAGATAAATAAGAGAGTGTCAGGTAGATTGAAGGGCAAAATGATATGTTCACTTTAAATTTAGGCATTTTTTAAGATTTGGTAGTGTTATCAACCCGGACCAAGTAGATTGGTAGTAATTTTTAAGAAACAATTAAATTGGTAGTAGTTCTTCAAAGTGAGATTTTAGTAGGTAGTAGTTATCAAAAAACTCAAAATTAAAAGATAAAACGAAAATATCCTTACATTGGGAATTTTCGGCTAAAATGGGCACAATAAGAAATTTTTTTCTTATTGTTCTTGAGCATGAAATTAGTGGATGATGTAACAACCCGAAAAATACCCAATTTTTCTAGTAAAAATATTTACTAACACTTTTCAGCAGACTTAAGTTTTTAAAATAGAATTTATTGTTTCGAGTCGTATTTTGAAATTCCGAGTTAGTATTTGGAAGTTTTGAGAGATTTCATGAAAATCCCGTTTTTAGTCATCTTTGACTTTTCTTGACTTTTTAAGTCGTCTTTGACTTTTTATTGACTTTTAAAAGTCGTCATTGACTTTTCTTGACTTTTAAGTCGTCATAAACTTTTCTTGACTTTTTAGTCATCTTTGACTTTTCTTGACTTTTAAGTCGACTTTGACTTTCGTTGACTTTTCCCGACTCGCCTTATAAGTTTGAAGAC
>JAIUZE010005135.1:0-18644 GCA_022085475.1 Heliosperma pusillum
CTTACTCTAACAATAAATCATGGATTCAAGCATTATACTACCACTAAGCATGAGTTTTTAGCATAAAGTAGAGATGAGTATTCTAATTGGCATATGAGCATTCAAATCATAGTAAGCTTTCTAATTAATCACTAACATTCACTCTATAACATGTAAGAAGCATTAGAAATCCAATTTAAACAAGTTTTTCAAGTAAAATCAATAACCCCCAAATTTGGGTTAGGGTTTGTTCATGTTGGATTTCTGAAAAATAGAGAGATTGAAGTAACTAAAGTAGATTTAACTTACTTGATAATGCTTAGATGTTGCCTTGGATGAACTATTATGACAAATTTTGGAAGAAATGACTAGGAAATGAAGGTTTTTGAGAGATTTTGAGCTTTGAATATGGAGAACACGGGATAGTAGCAGCAAGCAAAGGGTAGCAAGTTGGTTTTATAGAAGAAAATAGAACAAAACATGAAACAGACAACTTACCCGATCGGGTATACATGAATCCGATCGGGGAAGTTTGCTGATCCGGATTCTTTTCTTTTTTTTCTTTGTTACTTGCCCTTACCTTTTGGCTATGGCCTTGAACATGCTTACTAACCTTTGGCAACATGGGCCAAGAGTAGCTCCTTTTCATCTCAATAGCTCCTCCAGTTCCAAGTACGAATAATTTCGAACTAAGCATGCATTTCTAAAAATGTAAATAACAAGTAAAATGAAAATTGTTTCCTAGCTATTACAACCCAAGAAAACAAAAAGAGTGTCCAAATGAAATAGTCCAAAACATTGTCTAATGAGTGGAATAAGGAATGCATAAAAAGAAAGTAAAGAGAGAAAGACGGGTTGCCTCCCGACAAGCGCATTTTTAAGTCATGCTAGACCTTGAATTTCTATCCCTCCTTAAGCCTTGTGAAGGGATATGGGCTCTTTTGTAGCTTGATTTTGTCCTTGAGTTTTCATTTACCCTTGCCAACACCCATGGCAATCTAATTCAAATACACTTCCGAAGCCTTGAATGCTTCGAGGTCACCATATTCTACACTCATTACATTCCCCTTCTTATCAAAAGTGGCACGTGATCCCTCCATTTCAAAAGTGATCTTCTCTCCTTTTACATCGATACAAGCCCCAACTGTATTTAGGAAAGGTCTTTCTAATATAATATAGTTGTCTTTGTCTTTGAAAAGATTACATAAAACTCAACGGGAACAAGGAAGTATCCAATCCGAATGGGGACATCTTCCACGATTCCTGCTGGAGTATGCATAGTTCCATCGGCCATTTGAAGGCTAGTATTTGTAATCTTCATTTGCATTGGGCAATGGTCTTGATAGAAGGAAAAGGGCATGACACTAATAGCGGCCCCTAAATCACATAATGCATTTCTGACCTTATGAAGACTCAATGTGAAGGAAATATTAAAACAACCTGGATCTTTAAGCTTTATAGGAATGATAACCTTCCCTTCTACAAGGGGAGGTTCCTTGGGAATATCTTGGGTTGCTTCTTCTTCTTGAAATGTTCTGCCAATCCTTGCCTCCAACTTTGAAAAAGCTTTGTCATTTTCCATCGCTGCTTTACCAACTCTTTCTTCTAACTTCCCTTGAGCTCTTATCAAAGTCATAATCAAAGATTCGAGACGGGATGTCTCCTCTTGTGTAGGGGTTCGGGTTGGTTTGGCTAGCGAAGGATTATTGTAAAGTTCGTGGGGCAACTTATAGTCACCAATCATGTCGATTGTGACTATTAACGGATCTTCACTCTCTTGGGTGGTTTGGCTTGAACTCGATGGGGTCAACTCTTCTACTCTCTTTTGGAGAGACATGATGGTTGATTTGAGTGAGCATATTGTAGAAAAGAAGTATGAGTACATGTTATGTTGTGCTTGTATTACTTCCCTCAACTTGGCATTTACTTGACCGTTTTGAAAAGATGAGTATGGAATGGTATGGGGTGCATTAGTAGGTTGGGCTTGGCGAAATTGTGGGTGAAAGGGGTTTAATGGTGTGAGTTTATTCCCACATCTTTGAGGTACATGCTCTATTCCTCCACAAAGTTCACAAGGGGTTGTTAGTGAGGTAAACGAGTTTAAAACTCTCAGACGATATAAAGTGCTTCCTGGGGTGGTTTCATTTGATGGAACGGGACAGGCTAAGGAAATGGTAGTGTCAACAACACATGAGGTTTTCACTCGACTTTTATTTCGCTCTCCCCCATTACTTTGGGAACCTTCCCCACTTTCTCTTTGTGAATTACTTGACAGGTTTGACATGGTGGATTGAGGTTTAAACCTACGATGGAAAGCTATGACGATCTCTTCCCACTCCATTGGTTTTGTGGCATGTTTAAGACGACGGGTGAACCATCATTTGGCTTCTCTCTTTAGTGATAAGGGAAAGAGAGTTTCGTTGATTTGGCTTTGGGTGATTCCTTCCCTCTTAAAAGTTTGACACAACTCACAAAAAGTTTGGATATGGTGGGCTGGGTTTTCATTTGGCTCGCCACTGAATTGGTTACCTTCAATTAGAGCAATTAGAGTCATATGAACCCTTAGGATCCCACTAGTAAGTTTAAAAACCCGGAACCTAGGATCTTCTTTTGTTCGCACCATTTTTGTCAACCTACAAGAAAAACACAAAAAGGAAAGTAAGTAATGATTTAAGGTACGGTTGCACCTAAAACTGGTAGAATTTTAAACAAAAATCAGCAATACATAGATAAACAAAACCGTGCTCCCCGGCAACGGCGCCAAAATTTGACCGGTTGTGTCGCAGTCTCGATACAAAAATAATTACCCACACTTAGGCTAACAACATAAAGAATGTAATTAGGGAAGTAGGGATCGATCCTCAGGGAGTACGTGTTAACTATGAATTGTTATGGTGTGACACCCTCAAATTTGCGGAAAGAAAAAAAATAATTTTAATAAATAAACAAAGGTGTCATAAATAAAAAGGGTCATAACAAAAGGAAAATAATGTTATACATAAGAATTATACAAGACGGGAGACATATTTTCCGTATAAATACTGAAATAAAAGAGTGTATAATAATATACAATCTAAGAACCGAATATAGGTCCAAGGTAAATACTTCGCTCGCTAGCTCGTCAATGTACCCCAAATATGCATCACCACCTGTTCGACCGCATTAAATATAAACACGTAAGCCACAGTCAGTGGGGAGTAACTCCGAGTTCTCCCAGCCACGAAATGTCGAGTTTAATTAAACATGAATAACATCAAAGCAATGTATAAAGAAAATACAAAACCTTAACATATATGATATGCTTTTCATGTTATGAAACAATTAACTAACATATAACCTATCATATGAAAGCTATCATGTGAATCCGATAATAAACTATAACACGAGGTAGGGAAGCTGGTATGCTAGCTCAGAGGTTACCGTGTAACATGGCCATGATACACTCAAACCCTAATCAACACGTAATCATGTGAATCAGTTACCATTGGGATCCAAACTTCTCTCAATCTTAGCCGGGCTTCATCGCACCTTCTAACCTCATGAATCATCAAACATGATAACCAATCCGTCTACAACAGCATAAGGTTCTTAGCAACGGCCCATATCCCTGACTGTAAGCTGAGTCTCATACCACGAGGTAGATATACTTAAATATTAGGCTCCAGCTGTCACGCTAATGACATGGCCAAAAAAACCAAGCACACCATCTGGGCTCAGCGGTTACCTTTAAAACAGGCCCAGATCCAAAGCACATATCTATATCTTAGCTCATATGTTACCCTAATAACATGGCCAAGATACACTCAACCCTAAACTAACTGCGCAGCCCAGAGAGTGCGGAAAAACCTCGTCACCAGACTCATCACATAGTACCCCTAAGGAGACCCCAAGGTTTGTTGGCTAGAACTTAAACTTGCCTCCATTTTCCCCAAAGTGAAGCAATGGAGCGATAACCACCCGATCTTGGGATCTACACCCCAACCGTGACACAGAAGCTTATCGACGGTTGACATACTAACTCGTTAAAGATAGTAAGGCCTATCAATGTCATGGTCCAAGATACGCATTTAGAATTAGAATGGTCAAGACGCCATATACTCATAATTCTCTATGGGTACTTAGTCAACACGACACCAACCATATAATCAAACAGTCACGGGAAAAACTTCCTATCATGTGACTAATTGCATATAAATCATATTCAAATATCATATCGCCTCATATCTACTAAGTCTCATTCATTCATTAAATAAAACCTTACTTGAAGACAAATCCCCGACCCGAGTCCCGCGACGGGTCATCAGTCAAAACGGGGCTGACTATATCTTAGTTTGACCAAACCCGTTTGATCAAACCGGCTAGAAACAGAGTCTTAGCCATCGAGGCTTGAACATAAGAATATCACATTCATTTCATGTTATTTCATTCTATTTCTAACATGTGAATTATTAAATCATACAAAAACCCGCTTGACATAAAGAATATCAATTTAAACTACCATCTCGTATTATAATTTCTAACATGTGAGAAATAATAATATATATTGAAAAGCTTTAATTTAATAATTTACTTATTAAAATTTCCCACTTGTTAAATATTACAAAACACGATAAAATAACAATAATCAAAAACCGTCACAAGTCCAAGGGGACCCACGGTTCATTTTGGACCGGTTTTGGTTATCTTTTCTAAAAACCGTTTCTTAATATTTCCCGCATGCTTAACATATTTAAAACCCATTAAAACAACAACAAAACAACAAGTATCGACACAACTCCCAAGGACCAAACCCCGGACCAACCCAGACCTGGCTGGACCGGCCTGAACCGGCTGGACCAGGCCTGAACCGGCCGGTTTGGGCTGTTTTCCAGCCACCACCCGTGACCACCATACACGGCCAACATCACCCCCATTCCAAATAAATTCTAACATAATTCTAATTAACAACATCCATTTTTAACAATCAATTCAACCATCATGCATACTAAAATCATGGTTATAAACACATCATTCAAATATGTCAAGAACACTAATCATGCTAATTATTCATACAACATAATAAAAATAACTACTTATCATGTTACTACTTAAAAATCATAAGTAACAATAATATAAACTAAAACTAAAGATATGGAACATTAATTCGTCGAGTAACTCGGAATCGTTACCTTAGCTAGCAAAATCAAGTAGCACCAAAAATAAGAAGTAAAGAAAAACCCGTCTACTAATCTTCACCCAAAATATACGAGTCACCAAACGCGTCTTCAAAATCTTCCCCTTATAAGAAATGACAAGAAAAACATTATTAGAATTTAAACTTGATTTTCCATAATTAAATGTTGAAAACGATTTTGTCGGATTTGAAATTAAACCGTACTTGAATATGGAGAGCGAAGAGGAGATTCTAGAAATATAAGTTAGGACGGATTTAATTAAGAAATGAAGGTTTTACGATGATTTTGCTCAAGAACGACGAAGAACAAATGAAGAACGACGAAGAACGTTCAAGAACGATGAAGAACGATCAATTTGATCTTAAGTTGATTTGTTGTAAAAGGAAAAGTTGTTTGTGAATAATGAAAAGAAGAAAATATCAAGTCCTAAGAGGGGAAAAAAGAGACGTGTGATTTGGAGAGGAATCGGGTCTGTTTTTACGCGATTTGCGGAGTTTAAGTTGACAGACCGATAAAGTTACAAATATCTTAGATATTTTTATTAGTTTAATCATATTAATTAAAAGATCTAATATGAGTGGAAAAAAAGTGACATGGTGCGTATGACTCATGTCAAGTCGGGTTTCGGGACTTAAGTTGACCCGGGAATAGTTAAATGACGTTTGGGGTTAAATCATAAAAGTTATTCTTTAATTCCGAATCAATTCAAAATAATTATCTTAAATTATCATAAATTCAAATAAATCTTAATAAAAATAAATTAAATTTATTATTTTTCAAAATAAAATTTCGGTCTTTAAAATTACGAGGTGAGTCGGAAAAAGTCAACGAAAGTCAAGGTCGACTTAAAAGTCAAGAAAAGTCAAAGATGACTAAAAAGTCAAGAAAAGTTTATGACGACTTAAAGTCAAGAAAAGTCAATGACGACTTTAAAAAGTCAAGAAAAAGTCAAAGACGACTTAAAAGTCAAAAAAAGTCAAAGATGACTAAAAACGTGATTTTCATGAAATCTCTCAGAAATTCCAAATACGAACGCGGAATTTCAAAATACGACGCGAAACAATAAATTCTATTTTAAAAACTTAACCTTGCTGAAAAGTATACTTAAGAAATTTTACTAGAAAAATAGGGTACTTTTCGGGTTGTTACAATTTGGCTAGCCACCCAAGCATAACCTCCTTGATGATGGTCTTCTCGAGGTGGAGGGGCTTGGTTAACATGAGCTTTGGCCGCGTCTTGTTGATTCCTAAGGACTTAAGTGAGAGCCTCCAATTTGACATTTTCTACAAGTCGAGTTCTAACCATCTTCATAAGACACAAAAGCAAAACAAGGTTAATCCTAACACTTAGCACAATCATAGAGACTACCAAGTAAAGTCTTTAATTTCTACCCATCTCTCATTCATTATTTTAAGGTCAAAATAAAATTTAAGTTTAGGGTTCACATGTGTGCATCAAGAGGGTCATAGGCTCTGATACCAAATGTGACAACCCTCGTGATAGCGGAAATAAAACATAACAAGCATGCAATTATATAGCGGAAAATATGAAGTTTTGAAATCTTTTACATGCTTAGGGGAAAATACGAGAAATGTCAACCAAAAATACAAACCAATGTATAAAATACTACAAGGAGATATAGTCTCTCAAAACGTAGTCAAAGCATAAATAAAGTCTAGTAAACTAGGTAAGAACGTCAAGGGTGAATCGTCATAGGCCAACGCCCCCTAGCTCACACAAAAACCCAAAAGCAAGTAAACATCTGTTGGAGCCAGTGTCCTCCACAGTTAGTGCAATAACATAAATAAATATCTGTAGGTTCACAGGGTATACTTTGTATAATAATCAGTTGATTAACGTTTATCAATAACGGTTGGCTTGCTAGATAAGTTTGACGTTATTGTCATACAGATGGCGGTGATCAACTGGTCCCTAAAAGTCACACCTATAGGATTTGTTTGAGAGATGTGATTATTTGAGAAAATAATCATATTGATGCCCTAATGTATGACTAAAAGGTTAGTCAGTGTATTTGACTAAAAGGTTAGTCAATGTGATGATGAGACGATTATTTAATAACGATTAAATAAAGTTAGCTGAGACGAATTAACTGTAATTCGTAAATTGGATATATAATGTAAGCTAATTAAACATAAACCGTTATAATTAATTGGCAAATTATAAATATACGGATATTTATAATTAATGATGTATTATAATGTCGGTCCATGTAAAACGGCGATTATAAGATATTACATTATATTCGAAGCTAAAATGACCAAAAACGAATGTATCCGGATACACTCGGTTTTTAGTCAATGGGTAGTTATTTTGAGGAGACCAACTCTCCTCATATAAGACCTAGAATGAGCCGTGAGAATGAGAAGAAGAATGAGAAAATTCTAACCTAATTTCTATTCTCACAGTAGCCTCCATCTCAAGACAGATCACAGAAAGAAAAAGTTAACAGTAGCTTTTTCACAAAACACAAAACAAAAGGTTAACAGTAACTTTTGAAAACTTCTAGCAATTCAAGGGCATATCTCATACAATCTTGGGTGCAACGATTAGGAGGATATCTAATTTGATATCTCTGTTTTTTACGCCAATTGCTAGGACCGGAGGTTGATTTCTAAATCTCTACTCTTATTCATGTTTTCGTTTATGACTAGCATTATCAAATTATTACTTTTCGTTATAATCCTATTATATTTGTATTGTGGTAATACCGATTTCCCACAAGTGGTATCAAAGAATAGGCCACGAAATTGTTTTAATTTGATTTCATAAACCGAAACTGTTTATGCCGCTGTGTTTTTGACTCGATTGAGGACTTTAGTGTCTCGATCGAGCAGTTTTTGTTTGTGTTTGTCTCGATCGATGGCTTTACTTGCTCGATCGAGCAGTTTTCTAAAATGTTTGTCTCTATCGATGGCTTTATTTGCTCGATCGAGCAGTTTGCTCAAAATTTTTGGTCGATCGAGTGATGTTTATATTCGATCAAGGTCCCTGTTTGTCGACTAGGAAGAATTAGTCGATCGAGAGACTTTATTGTTGTACCACCCTCGAATTTGCGGAAAGATAAACAAGTAATTTAAATAAATAAAAGATGAGAATACGTTTTTAATAGGTTCACTTTAGTGAAAATCGGTAAATTTTAAAACCGGAACCTACCATTAAATATATTCATCATAACAAAGGTGTCTTAAAGAAAAAGGTTCATAAAAAAAAGGAAATAATATTATACATAAGAAGTATCTAAAACGGGAGACATATCTCCCTAATAAATACGGAAATAAAAGAGTGTATTAAATAATACAATCCTAAGAACCGAATATAGGTCCAAGGTAATACTTCAATCGATAGGTCGGCAAATGTACCCAAGTATGCATCACCAACCTGCCAACCGCATTAAATATAAACACGGAAGCCACAGTCAGTGGGGAGTAACTCCGAGTTCTCCCAGCCACGAAATGTCGAGTTTAATAAAACATGAATAACATAAAAGAGATGTATATGAAAAATACAAAAACCTTAACATATACGATATGCTTTTCATGTTATGAAACAAATAACTAACATATAACCTAGCATATGAAGGATAAGCTACTCATGCAAGCTATCATGTGAATCGGTTAACAACCTATACCACGAGGTAGGGAAGATAGTATTTCAGCTCAGAGGTTACATTTAAAACATGGCCTGGATACAACTCAACCCTAATCATACAAACGATCATGTGAATCAGTTAACAACCGGTAATCCAAACTCTATCAACCTTAGCCGGCTTGCATCTCACCTTCTAAGATTCATAGAATCATCAAACATGAAAGACCAATACGTCTAGAAACAGGCATAAGTTCTTAGCCCAGTCAATAGTCGACTTCTGTAACTAGAGGCTATACCACAAGGTAGGATAAACATCCTAGTCCTAGACTGCGCAGACCTAGCGACAACAGCTAACCCATTCCCTGTCTCATGACCAAAAGTACATGAGAATCTCTACTAGGAGACCCCCTAAGCAGAGTTGGCTAGTACTTAAGCTGGCTCCATTCCCAAAGTGGAAGCAATTAGGCAGCCATGCCCCAGCTTGGATATAAACCCACCAAGCAGGGAACACAAAAGCTATCAAGCGGTGAACATATACTCGTTAAAGATAGTAAGGCCTATCAATGTCATGGTCCAAGGTGCTCATTTAGAATTAGAATGGTCAAGACGCCATATAGTCATAATTCTCTATGAGTACTTAGTCAACACGACATATATCATACAATTGAACAGTCACGGGAAAAACTTCCTATCATGTGACTAATTGCATATAAATCACATTCAAATATCATATCGCCTCATATCTACTAAGGATCATTCATTCATTCATTAAATAAAACCGTACCTGAAGACAAATCCCGACCCGAGTCCCGCGATGGGTCATCAGTCAAAACGGGGCTGACTAGATCATAGTTTGACCAAACCCGTTTGGTCAAACCAGCTAGAAACAGAGTCTTAGCCATTTAGGCTTGAACATAAGAACATCATATTCATTTCATGCTATTTTATTTTAATTCCTAACATGTGAATTATAAATTCTTACGAAACCCGCTTGACTTAAAGGATATCAAATTAAACTAAAATCTCATGCTATAATTTCTAACATGTGAGAAATAATAATATTATGAAAAACCGTTTAATTAAATAATTTACTTATTAAAATTTCTCATTTGCTAAATATTACAAAACATGATATAATAATAACACTAAACTAAAAAAAACCGTCACAAGCCTAAAGGAGGCTCACGGGTCAGCCAAGACAGGACCGGGCCGAGACTGAACCGGGTCTGAACCGGGCCCACGGGCTGGTTTGGGCCGGTTTTGGTCAACATTTCTAAAATCGTTTCTTAATATTTCCCGCATGCTTAACATATTTAAAACCCGTCAAAACAACAACAAAACAATCAAGTATCGACACAAGCCAAAAGGCCAAATAACGGGCCAACCTAGACCGGCCTGGACCGGGCCTGAACCGGGCTGAACCGGCCTGGTTTGGGTCGGTTTCTCAGCCACCTTACAGGGGTTTGTGGACACCCTCAAATTTGCGGAAAGAAAAAAAATTATTTTAAATACATAAAAGATACGAATACAATACGAAGGTGTCATTACATAATAAAAAGGTTCGTTACAATACGGAATAAAATTCTACAAAAGAAATATACAAGACGGAGACATATCTCCCGTATAAATACGGAAATAAACTAGTGTATAATAATATACAAACTATGAACCGAATATAGGTCCAAGGTAAATACTTCGCTCGCTAGCTCGTCCATGTACCCAAAATATGCATCACCACCTGTGCGACCGCATTAAATATAAACACGGAAGCCACAGTCAGTGGGGAGTAACTCCGAGTTCTCCCAGCCACGAAATGTCGCGTTTAATGAAACATGAATAACATAAAAGCAATGTATATGGAAAATACAAAACTTAAACATATATGATATGCTTTCCATGTTATGAAACAAATAACTAACACATAACCTATCATGTGAAAGCTATCATGTGAATCCGATAATAAAATATAACTCGAGGTAGGGAAGCTGGTATGCTGGCTCAGCGGTTACCAAGTAACATGGCCCTGATACACTCAAACCCTAATCAACACGTAATCATGTGAATCAGTTAACAACCATTAATCCAAACTCTATCAATCCTAGCCGGCTTGCATCTCACCTTCTAGAACTCATAGAATCATACATACATGAAAGACCAATACTTCTACAAACAGGCATAAGTTCTTAGCACAGTCAATAGTCGACTTCTGTAACTCGAGGCTATACCACAAGGTAGGAAAACATTCCTAGTCCTAGACTGATCAGACCTAGCGACAACAGCTATTCCATTCCCCGTCCCATGACATAACCGTCTATGAGAAACTCTACTAGGCGACCCCCTAAGCAGAGATGGCTAGTACTTAAGCTGGCTCCAGTCCCAAAACGGATCAGGCAGCCATGCCCCGACTTGGATATAAACCCACCAAGCCGAGACACAAAAGCTATCAAGCAGTGAACTCCGTATGCTCGTTAAAGATAGTACGGCCTATCAATGTCGTGGTCCAAGCTACTCATTTAGAATTAGAATGGTCAAGACGCCATATATCCATAATTCTCTATGGGTACTTAGTCAACACGACACCAACCATATAATAAATCAGTCACGGGAAAACATCCTATCATGTGACTAATTGCATATCAATAATAATCAAATATCATATCGCCTCATATCTACTAAGGCTAATTCATTAATTAAATACAACCATACTTGAAGACAAATCCCCGACCCGAGTCCCGCGACGGGTCATCAGTCAAATCGGGGCTGACTAGATCTTAGTTTGACCAAACCCGTTGGATCAAACCGGCTAGAAACAGAGTCTTTATCACATAGACATAGACATAAAAATCAACATATTCCATACATGTTATTTTATTAACTTCTAACATGTGAATTATTATATTATAACAAAACCCCGTTTGACTTAACTAATATCCAATTAAACTACGATCTCGTCTTATAATTTCTAACATGTGAGAAATAATAATTTTATGAAAAACCTTTTTAATTAAATATTTTACTTATTAATATTTCCCACTTGCTAAATATTACAAAACACGATAAAAATGACGATAACTCAAAAACCGACACGAGTCCCAAGGTGGGACCCACGGGCTGAAATGGGCCGGACCCAATATGGGCCTGGATGGGCCCACGGGCTGTTTTGGCTGAAAAATGGCAGCTTTTACACTTTATTTTAAAACCGTTTTTCTAATATTTCCCGCATGCTTTATCATATTCAAAACCCGTCAAAACAACAACCAATCAATCAAACATCGACACAACCCAAAGACCAAAACCCGGACCCACCTTGACCAACCCAGACCGGTCTGAACCGGCCTGGACCGGTCTGGTTTGGACCCGGTTCAGTCCCCTTCACACGGTTCACCCATAAACAACATCAAATCAATTCCAACATGTTTTTAATTATCAAACAACCATTTTAACAACATTCATACAAAATCATAACTTAGTCAAAATCATCAAAATTTGTCAAGAACATTAAATTTGTTAAAATTTCATAAACAACAATAAAATCATAACTTGTTAAAATCATTAAAATTCATCAAGAACAATAAATATACATAAAACTTTACTATAACTTAAAAATCATCAAGAACCAAAAATCATCATAAAACTTTCCTACAACTTAAAATTTACCAAAAACAATAATTCATCATAAAATTTACTTCAACTTAAAAATCATCAAAATCATAAAACAACAATAATATTCCATAAAACATAAAAATCATAAGGAATCATAAAACACCATAAAAAGTCCATAAAACATAATACTAACTAAAAATCATAAATCATCATAATATGAACCAAAAATAAAGATGAACCAAAAAAAAAAACCAAATAAATAAAACTTAAGGCTATACTACTAACTCAAATCCTAAATAAACATAATATGAACATAAACTAAAACCTAAGATATGTGACATTTAATTCGTCGAGTAAATCGGAAATGTTACCTTAGCTAGCAAAATCCACTTAGCACAAAATAATAATAAGAAGTAATAATTAAGAAAACCCTCTACTAATCTTCACCCAATATATAAGAGTCTCCAAATTCGTCCTCAAAGTCTTCCCCTATAAGAAATAACAAGAAAACAATTATTAGAACTTAAACTAAATTTTCCATAATTAAAGTGTTGAAACGATCTTGACGGAATTGAAATAAAAACATACGTGAAGGTGGAGAGCGAAGAGGAGAGTCTAGAAATATAAGTAAGGAAGGATTTAATTAAGAAATGAAGGATTTATGGAGGTTTTGCTCAAGAACGATGAAGAACACAAGATGAACGACGAAGAACACGAAGAACGATTGAATAAAGTGATGTTTTGATCTTATTTTGATTTGTTGTAAAATGAAAAGTTGTTTGTGAGTCATATGGGAGTGTGGGAGCCGTGTAATTATAGACACATAAAGGTGTCGAGTTTTGAAATTGTTGTTCCGTAATTGACTCGCGTTTAATAATTGTTTTACGGTAAACGATTAAATATAATTTACGATAAAGTTAATATCAAGATATTATGAGATTAAAATGTAAAATAATGAAAATATCAAGGCTTAAGAGTGGGTAAGTGTGCCGTGTGGAATTGTGCTTGTCGGGTCCGATTTCGAGCGTTTTGCGTAGTTTTCGTTAACTGATCGGTAAAGCGAATAGTGAACTAGATATTATGATATATTAATCAAAAGTAATGAAAATATCAAAGTCTATTAGAGGAGGGAAAAAGGAGAGGAGAGCCGTGTGGTATGGTGAGACAACGGGTCTGTTTTTGCTCGATTTGCGTAATCTCCGTTGACGGATCGATAAAGTAAGTAAATATCTAGATATTTTGATTATTTTAATCAAAATAAATAAAACATCTAATGGTGAGTGGAAAGCGATGACATCAACGTGTGACTCATGCCAAAGTCGAGTTTCGATTTGTTGCGCGCATTACGATGCGTCGGGAATAGTTAAATGCGAGCTCCACTCGGTTAAAACCGAAAACGTTATTCTGTAAATTTCCGAATAAATGAAAATAAGTATTAAATTATGATAAATCTTAATAAATCTAAATAAAATAAATCAAAAATATTATTTTTTTAAATAAAATTTCGGTCTTCATACTTATGAGACGAGTCGGGAAAAGTCAACGAAAGTCAAAATCGACTAAAAAGTCGGAAAAAGTCAAAATGGCTTAAAAGTTCAGAAAAGTTTAAGACGACTAAAAAATAAATAAAAAAATAAATGACGACTTTAAAAAGTCAAGTAAAAGTCAAAGACGATTTAAAAGTCAAGAAAAGTCAAAGATGACCCAAAAACGGTCTTTTCATGAAATCCCTCAAAAACTCCAAATACGAACGCGGAATTTCAAAATACGACTCCGAGCAAAATTTCCTATTTTAAAAACTTAAGTTCTACTGAAAAGTATCCATAAGCTATTGCTTAAGCAAATTGGGTACTTTTCGGGTTGTTACAATCACCCCTCCTTTTAAAAAGTTTCGTCCTCGAAACTTAGGAGAAGGAACGTAACATATATGTAGGTCTATTTCAAATCTGTTCAAAAATATATTTGTAATAAAATACGGGGTCTTATCTACGGAACGGCAGGTTCTCGTCAGCATCAAGAATATCGATAGAAGGTACGAAATCATCGAACGGTTAAATCGAATAGAAAGAGGAAAGAAAGAAGGAAATTTACCTCAAGCGAAGAGCTCGGGATATTTAGCTAACATTTTAGCTTCGGGTTCCCAGGTTTCTGATTCGACGTTTCCACAACGCCAAAGGATACGAACTAAAGGCACCACCTTGTTTCGGAGTTGTTTGTTAGCCCTTTCAAGTATACGAATCGGCCTTTCTTCCAAAGCCACATTAGGTTCCAAGTCCAACACTTCTTCTTGAATAATATGACTCGGATCACTGATATACTTCTTCAATTGCGAAACATGGAACACATCATGAACTTTGCTCAAGTTCGGAGGCAATTCCAGACGATAAGCAACAGGACCAACTCTTTGAAGCACACGAAACGGCCCAATATATTTAGGACTCAACTTCCCTTTCACTCCAAACCGTTTCACTCCTTTCATTGGTGATACTTTAAGGAATACACGGTCTTCAACATCAAATTCAAGCGGTCGACGACGAACATCGGCATAGGATTTCTGTCTATCTTGAGCGGCCTTCATTCGCTCACGAATGACTTGAACTTGATCAATCGTTTCGGTCACTATGTCGGGACTCAACATATGATCATCCTGGACTTGATCCCAACAAACAGGACTACGGCATTTCCTACCGTATAAAGCCTCGTATGGTGACATCTTGATAGAAGCATGATAACTGTTGTTATAAGAAAATTCCACCAAAGGCAAACTCTTCTCCCAAGATGTATGAAAGTCTAAAGCACACGATCGAAGAAGATCTTCCAAAGTCTGGATCGTCCTCTCGGTCTGACCATCAGTAGCGGCATGAAAAGCTGTGCTCATCAACAATTTACTACCCATGGCTTCTTGCAAGGCCGTCCAGAATCGGGAACCAAATCTCGGATCACGATCTGAAACTATATCTTTAGGAACTCCATGGTAGCGTACTATCTCTTTCACATAAGCACCAGCTAAGACCTCTATCCTCGAAGTTTCTTTGATAGGTATGAATCTGGCACACTTCGTCAAACGGTCCACAATAACCCAGATGGCATTCTTTCCACTAGAAGTAGTAGGTAAAGCCATCACGAAGTCCATAGAAATAGACTCCTACTTCCAAAGAGGAATCTCCAAAGGTTGCAGCAAACCTCCGGGTCTTTGATTTTCAATCTTCACCTTTTGACAAGTAAGACATCTACTAACATACTCCTTCACTTCAATCTTCATCCTAGGCCACCAAAACTGTGGTCTCAAATCTTTATACATTTTGTCACCACCCGGATGAATAGAATAAGGAGAAAGGTGAGCTTCATCAAGTATTCTCTTTCTCAACTCGGCACTTCTCGGAACAAACATTCTACCATGATATCGAAGGTAGCCATCATTATCCACCCCACAATCTTTAGCTTGCCCAAGTGATATTTTTGCTCGAATGGCGATAAAAGTAGCATCCTCCGGTAAACAAGTACGAATATCTCGATAAAAATCAGGTTCCGCAGTCAAAGCACCAAGATAATCAAATCCTTTCCCAACAAACTGTATCTCCAGCTTCCGAAATTCGGTTACTAGTTCATCGGGTAAGGTACCAAGAGCATTTAAAGAATGACTAGTCTTCCTACTCAAAGCATCTGCTACGACATTTGCTTTTCCCTCGTGATAAATCAACTCAGCATCGTAATCATTCACCAACTCTAACCATCTTCTCTGCCTCATGTTCAATTCCTTCTGAGTAAAAATGCACCTCAAGCTCTTATGATCGGTATATATTCGACAATGCACTCCAATAAGATAATGTCTCCAGGTTTTCAAGGCATGTACTACAGCTGCTAACTCAAGATCATGAGTCGGATAATTCACTTCATGAACCCTGAGTTGTCGAGAAGCATAAGCAATGACTTTCCTATTCTGCATTAAGACACATCCCAAACCATGCTTTGAAGCATCACAATATACATCATACTCCGCTTCATCATCTGGTAAAGTTAAGACCGGTGCGGTAGTCAATCTCTTCTTCAATTCCAAGAAGGCAATTTCACATTCATCGGTCCAAGTATACTTCGCTTCCTTCTTTAGCAATTGAGTCATCGGTCTTGCTAATTTGGAAAAATCTTTCACAAACCGACGATAATAACCCGCTAAACCAAGGAAACTCCGAATTTCGGACACATTGTTCGGACTTTTCCAATCCACACCGCCTACCTCATTTTAGCTGGATCAACAATAACACAGTCTTTTGGAAATGACCATGACCAAGGAAAGATACCTCGGGCAACCAGAATTCACATTTGGAGAACTTAGCATACCACTTTTGGCGTCGAAGAACGCTCAAAATGGTTCGAAGATGAATAGCAGGTTCTTCCTTAGATTTTGAAAAGATCAGAATGTCATCAATGAATACCACCACACATTTATCAAGATACTCCCGGAAGGTACGATTCATCTGATCCATGAATATAGCTGGAGCGTTAGTCAAACCGAATGGCATCACATTGAATTCGAAATGACCATACCTCGAGCTGAAAGCAGTCTTCGGAATATCTGCTTCACGAACGGGAATCTGATGATAACCCGATCTAAGATCAATCTTGGAAAAAATAGAAGCACCCCGTAACTGGTCAAAAAGATCATTAATACGAGGAAGAGGATATTTGTTTTTGATGGTAACACGGTTCAATTCACGGTAATCAATGCACATCCGCATTGAACCGTCTTTCTTCTTGACAAATAGTACGGGAGCACCCCAAGGAGAAGCACTAGGCCTAATAAAGCCTTTCTCAATTAAATCATCAAGTTGAATTCTCAACTCCTTCAATTCCGAAGGAGCCATACGATAAGGAGCTTTGGCAATTGGTCCAGTTCCAGGAACTAGATCAATGGAAAATTCAACATCCCTTTCAGGAGCAATCCCGGGTAATTCATCGGGAAATACATCGGGAAAATCTCGAACAATAAGAACATCCTTTAAAGGAGGAAGAGAAGAATCGGAAGTAGTCACTACACATAGAAATGCTTTATGACCCTTCTTCAAATCGTTCAACATTTTCATAGCGGAAATTAACTTCACACAAGCTTGCTTTCTAACCCCTTGATAAGAAATACGAGCACCCAAAGGACTTTTAAGAATAATTTTCTGATCACGGCACTCGAATCGAGCATGATAAGTAGATAACCAATCCATGACCAAAATAATATCGAACTCTTCAAGAGGAAAACGTAAAAGATTCGCCGGAAAAATAGATCCATTTATGGATATTGGAATGTCGGAATGAAGATAAGAACATGAAAATACTTCTCCGGATGGTAACGATATCGGAGTAGTTTCTCCTACTGAAGCTTTAAGCGGTAACTTATCGGATAGTCTCATGGAAATAAAAGATAAAGAAGCTCCCGGTCAATAAAATTTTAAACACGGTAAATATACTAACCGCGAGAAACATTTTACCCGTTCACAATTAATTCGGTGTTGGGACATCAGCCTCAGCTCGGCTCATAATAAAAATCCGACCCTTAGGTCGCCCAGAAATAACCGGTGTAGAAACCGTACCCTTCCTCTCAGGACATACATTCGCCGTGTGACCCGGTTTCTGGCAAATAAAGCACACAAACGGCTTGTTGAAGCAGCCAACCCCCGGATGAATAGGCATCTTGCATGTAAAGCAGACACGACCCTTAAGGTCGTTGTTGTGGCTCGGAACAAAGGGACGGTTTCTCTGATTAGCCGGTCCACTCTGGAAGTTTCTACTCTTGTTTGGAAAAGAGGGAGAAAAAGAAGGTCGGGAAGAAGGATATAAAGGTCTCTTGCCAAAGGCATTAGGAGCAATATAAGAAGCACGAGCTTCCTCGGCAATCTCCCGGATAGAGCTCTCCGCCCAGATGGCATCATTATAGATCGAGACAAAGGAAGTAGAACCTCTACTGATCTTCCCCTTTATCTGGGGAGAAAGCTTTCCCAGATAAAAGAAAGCCTTGTCTTCCTCTACCCTAATAAGACGAGTGGCATAATGAGCCAACTCATTGAACCTTGTAGTAAACTCCTGAACAGAAAGAAGTCCTTGTTTAAAATCCATGAACTCCTTCAATTTTTGCTGTCTCAACTCGTCGGGGTAAAACCTCGCTTCCAAGAGCTCACGGAAACGAGTCCACCCGAAATTAGGCTCCAACTTCGCGGTAGGACCCGAAAGAGTCCACCACTGATCCGCTTCCTTCTCTAAGAAGTGGAGAAAGCTAGCAGGACCTTGTACTCT
>JAIUZE010005136.1:0-25320 GCA_022085475.1 Heliosperma pusillum
CCTCACTAGTTCCTAACTAGTTTTACGTTGTGGCTTATTTTCTCCCACTCTTTTCTTTAGAAAAATACAACTATTTTCTTTAAAGATAGCCTTATGAGCCACAAACAATTTTGTTCTCATACTCGTGAGGGAGGTAGAAGTATCACAACGTGCCCTTATGTGATTAACTAAAGACTATTGAAAAGACATCGAATCTTAGCTTCAAGATATACTAGTTCTATAAGCTAAAGAGTTGGACACATATTCATGTCATTTACTATCTTTATAAGTGGAGTGGCCAAATGGTTTGGTAAATACCCTACTTTGAGTTCAATAACTCAATTTGACTTAATAATTGATCTTTCAAAAGTAGAATCAAATTCTTAGTTTTTGAACTTATTATAATGATCCAATCATCATAATACTCTATGATCAATTTAAGTCGATACAATTTATGTTATTAGTGCAAGTGGTGTATAATGACAAGTGTTTAGAACAATACAAGTTTCCATAAACTGAGTGACTTGGGTTGAAAACCAAGCCCCCAAATATTCAATTACAACAAATTGTTCTTGAAAATTAAAAACTTCCATGTCCAACAAGTAAATAAAAATGTTCTTAAAAACCATAATACATTCAAAAGGGGAGACAATCTCGAGGCCAAGCTTCCTTAGGTCTTCAATCATGGGTGGCTAACTTAGCTTCCCTTGAAGAGCCTCCTTAGGCTTGCTTGTCCTTGCCCTTATCCTTGCTAGGATGCCCTAATTACAATAAAAAGTTTTAGAATCACAACTCGTATCTTATACCAATGTTGAGTTTATAACATAAATGATAGGTATGAAATATTACCAACTGAAACAATCTTTCTAGCTTTGATATCTCCTAGATAATTAGGGCAATTTCTCTTCCAATGCCCTATGCCATTATAATAATGGCATTTGTCCTCATAGGAGGCACTCTTCTTGGGCTCGGAGGAGCTATTCTCAATAGCTTTACCATTTCCCTGGAAGGTGGAGGGCTTTTTCCCTTTGCTACCACCCCTTTTGAACTTCCCCTTAATCTTGATATTGATGTTGAGTACATCCTTGGAGGTTCTAACATTTAGCCCCATATCTCTTTCGGCTTGCACAAGCATTTTGTGCAAATCATGGAGAGAGGTTTTCATGTTTTTACATATTGTAGTTTACCCTAAACTGCACATATGACTTTATTTTCCCCAAGGAATGAAGTACTCGATCAATAACGAGTTGTTCGGGAATGTCAACCCCTTGCATCTTGAGAGTCTCGACATGCTCAATCAATTTGAGTACATGAGGGATAACCTTTTGGCCTTCTTTAAGATTCATGTCGAAAAACGCGGAAGCCGTCTCATATTGAATGATCCTAGGTGCTTGTGAAAAGATGGTCACAAGTTTCGTGTAGATCTCATAGGCTGTGCTCATCTTTATGGCACTCCTTTGGAGATTGGCCTCCATCAAGAAGATCAAAACGTTTTTGATCGCGGCGGACTCTTTATGGTAAGCCTCATAGGCCAGCCTTGCGCAGACGGTTGACCTAAAATTAAGTGCGGTGGGAGAGGCCTCGGTAAGGTAACGAAGCTTGTCTTCACCCTCCGCGGCCAAGCGGAGTTGCGCATCCCAATCGGCAAAATTAGCACCGTTCTTTTCTAATTTGCATCAATCCATGAAGGATCGAAGCCATGAGACGTTGGTGAGAGTTCGAGCGATAGTGGTTGTCATGTTGGATGAACTAGCCATTGCGATTTGAACAATATTAACTAAAAATTTTAGGTATAATGGAAATGTCAACATTTATCATTTTAAATACTTGTAAACATTTTAAAAAAGTTTTAACATTTAAATAGTGACCTCTGCCCAACTATTATAAATAATTTCGAGATCCAAATTCATATCAACTTGGGCACAGTGAGCCGATTCATCCCTCATTAACATAATTCGGTGGATTAACTCTTTAACCGATTCTACATTAGAACTCTCAGTCGATAATATTACTTTAATATTTATCTAACGCCCGAAACACATGCGGTTACGGTCGCAATACTTCCTGTTGAGCTCAATCCAAATTTTGATGTAATAACCTTTATTACCCCACTTACCCAACGTAACAAGTTTAGTACCCCGGTGAGCCGAGCCTACTTCCTTGCGAAATTGGGATTCATGGGTTCTACTATTTTGTAAGGCTCGATCTCAATTATTTATTATGAGAGGTCATGTCAATTTATTATCTTTCTCGTTAAATGAACTAAATTGATAAATTAACTGTTGGAGTAGGTGTCCTCCACAATAGTGCGCCACATATTAAATCTCATTAAGGAATATAATTGGGATATTTATTGACTATATATATATGATTAGTCAGTTGATCAACGTAAATCAATAACGGTTGGCTGGCTAGAGTTTGACGTTATTGTCGTATGACGGCGGTGATCAACTGATCCCGTTCGGTCACACCTATAGGATGAAATCCAAATAGTAACTAATTATTTGTATATGATACAGTTGATTAGTCCATTGCATATATTTGATATGTACGAGAGTTTATTGTTAGAAATTTAGTTAAGAACTCAAATTCGATTAAGTTTTATTTTTCAATTATGTGATAATTGACTAATAAATTTATATCTTATTTTAATATGATTAAATAAGATCTAACATAATTAATCGTTAATTTACTAAATTAGTTGAGGTTTTACATATATTTTAAGATAGAGATAATTAGTTAATTATATTTACAAGAACTTATAAAATAAATTAACTAAAAATTGTGGGACCCAGTATATATATTGATATAATGGTAAAATATCACTTAAATGTTAAGTACATATTGTTTATTAATTTGTGTCATATAATTGTTATATGATCAAATTAATACTTAATTATATAATATAACTAAGCATATGATTAATAAGTATTTGTGGGACAAATATAAAAAATCAAAATGGACCATAAAAGGCCACATGTGGCCGGTCATAGTAGTACTGGAGGGTGATGATGCTTGCTCTTGTTCATGCGCACAAGTAACATATGATTATGATATGAATAGTATACCAAAATCATTTCACTTAAAACTACACTCCACCACCTTGCATGAGGATTAAAATAAGAGAAAATCACCTACAATTGCATGTAGGGGCCGGCCCTATGCGCCTATAAAAGGCCAATTCTTGTTCATTTTTCTTCTTAATTCATTCTTGCTTATTTTTCCTACATCTCTCTAAAACTCATCTTCTCACAAAACTCTCATAATACTAATATTTACTAAGTATTACTAGTGTAGGAATATATTCTAATATTAGTAGTATTATATATATCTTATTATCTAGTTAATAATAAGGAGATATTATTTGGTTCATCTTGGTGCAACTTGAAGGAGGTCTTCTACTTTGGAGATTGTTCTTGGATCATCCTTGACTATAGCTCAAGATAAATAAGAAGAAGTTCTTATTTTGCCCTTTTTATTTCCATTTCAATGTGAAGAAATTTCTTCTTTTATATAAATGTCTTTATATTTGCATGCATGTTACATAGATCATTAAACACTAAATTAACAAGTAATTTAGTAACTAATTAGAAGAGTCTAATTAAGGTCTATGAACTTTCATGTGGTATCATAGCTAGCTTGTAGCATGCATGTTCATTTTGGGCATATTAATTAAAAGTTATAAGATAACTAATAAATCAAAAATTTGAGTTAAAATATGATTTTGACGAAAATTTTTAGTTCATGTATACCTACTGATCGCAAAATGTTTGTGGTCAAATTTCGAGATTTTAGGGATCAATTTGCTATTTATTTTGGTTTTTGGCTTTTAAACCGAGTTAATATGCATATTTTATGTTAAAAGTTAACTACAAATAGTTGCATGTTGATTCTGGCCATGAAATTTTAATATGATATCACATGGATGTATTACATACTATATGTAAATTTCGTGACTTTTAATTAAGTATTGCATGTTTATTGATATTTATAAGATAAAAGTCGATAATATGAGATTATAATGTTCATAAAATTGAAACATCCTTTTATGGCCATGAAATATTTTAGTACATTTTAAATTATGATTTATAAAATGTTGGTGAAATTTCATAATTTGTTTCACTGTTTTACTATATTTAAGGGTTTTTATTTGATAAAATCGTTAAATAAAAAGTTATTTTTTCATAAAATGAATTTAAAATTTTTGTGCAAATGTTTTTATTTCTGGAGTTCCTGGAAATGTTTCAAAATGTACAAAATTTTTGGTTTCAAATTTTTATGATGTCTATATTTTATTTTGCGTTTATTTCATAAAAGTTATGATTAAACCGTTATATTTAGAAAACAAAATCAAATCGAACTAATTAATGACTAACAAAAGTAGTAGGGACTAATTGTGAGTTCTAAAACAGTTTAGATATTTACTTTGAATTTAAATAATAATTAAATGTTGATATTGATTTTTAATGGTTAAAAAATCAATAAATCCCGTAAAATCGAGTTACAATGAGCATGAATGTGTTTTGGGCGATTTTGGCATGAATTTTGCAGCAATTATTTTATTTATGGTTGAATGAATGAATGTAATTTGTTTAATAATTTATGCAATTTTTTAACCTAGTATGGCCTAGTTATTTTTAATCGATATTACCCGTAATGTAAGGGAATAATGGTTTGGTTGTAATTTTTATTGCGATCTCGTGTCGCCGGTTTGTAATAATTAATAATCTCATTTTATAGAACAAATGTATAATAGGTATTTTTATACTTGTAATTATTTTTATGAAGACCGGTGACTCCCTCAAGACGGTGCCATTTTTGGAAGGCGTTCCAAGTGAAGAGGCAAGGGACAAAGGAGTTGGTTTCCGAATTTGTAATTATCTAGTTAATATGATTAGCTAGGTGGCCATACTAGGATTTTTCTTTGCTTGGTTGCATGCTTTATTTCCGCTCATGCCAAAATCGTCGCACATGCATTTTTTTTTTTCGCTATTGTCAATTCAACGTTATTCACAATTCACCGATTTAGTTCACTTATAGGAAATAAATGACTAAATTGACTCACATATTTAAAAATTGAGATTAGCCTTACCAATTAGTAACACCTATGAATCCCGTGTTCATTAGGGCTACCATGCTCGTGGGTCCCTTTTTACCTCGGGTAAGTAGGGTGATACGATCACAAGACAAAATTGGATTGGACTCAACGAGATAAGCGTTATCTTGGGACTAGGAGATAAATTTAGTTGAAATCCGTCAACCAAGAGTTCTAGGGGTAGAATTAGTCTAGAAATGACTTACCATTTTTAGATAAAGGTAGCATACGATGACTATTTTTATTTAAATATGGGTCGTGTAATCATTTATATAATTTAGTGAGGGGTCATTATATAAATGCTAAATTTGTTAAAATGTTTTTCAAGTAAATTATCATAATAATGAATGTTTATATATTTCTTTTTGTTGTAGTAACCATATTCGCACAATGTCAACATCATGGAATACCACAAACCTTGGGTAAGGACTCATGGTTGAGGTCCGTCATGGACAAATGTATCCTAAAAGATGACGGTAGTAACTTCGTTGAATGGGAATCAACGATCAAGAGCACCGCGATATCTGATAACGTGCTTCACTACTTGATCGAAGCCCCTCCCATCGAACCCGGGTCAAGATCGACCGCGGCGGTTCGGACCGAATATGACCTTTATTTGAAGGTTGACAATGACGTCAAGAATGTCTTGATTTGGTCCATCTCACCCAAACTCAAACTCCAATTGATATCCCTCAATGCATATGAGATATTCACGAGGATAATATCAATGTTTTCGCAAGCCCCTAAAATTCTCCAATATGAGGCGGCAACAAATTTTTTTGAGACTAAGCTCCAAAAGGGCCAAAAGGTTGGCCCACACGTGCTCAAAATGGTTGAGCACGCCGACACCTTAGAGCGTCTAGGGTTCAAGATACCAAGGGAGCTAGTGGTGGGTAGAATCCTTCATTCACTCACACCAAACGTTTCTAGTCTTTTATGTAGATGACATACTACCCATTGGGAATGATATACCAATGCTCACTTCTGTGAAGGAGTGGCTATGGATTCATTTCCAAATGAAAGACTTAGGAGAGGTGCAGCGCATCTTAGGTATCCCGATTTATAGGGATAGATCTAAAAGGATACTAGAATTAAGTTAAGAAACTTATATTGATAAAATTCTTGATCGTTTCAACATGAAAGACTCTAACAGAGGCTTCTTCATATGGGTAGTGGGATCACCTTGAGCAAGTCAGAGTGCCCTACCAAACCCGAGGAGATTGAACGCATGAAATTTATCCCTTATGCATCTGCTGTTGGATCAATCATGTATGCTATGATGTGCTCTCGTCCCGATGTTGCATATGCTTTGAGCATGATAAGTCGTTAGCAAGCCAATCCAGGTGAGAGTCACTGGATAGCCGTAAAGAACATCCTTAAGTATTTGAGAAGGACCAAGGATTCGTTCTTAGTGTTTGGAGGTAAGACTGAGTTGCGTGTATTGGGTTACACTGACGCCAGTTTCCAAACAGATAAGATGATATGAAATCCCAATCCAGCTATGTTTATATGATGAATGGAGGAGTTGTTTGTTGGAAGAATTTCAAGCAAAGCGTTACAGCGGATTCTAAAACATAAGCAGAGTACCATGCCGCATCTGAAGCTGCAAAGGAAGCTGTGTGGATTCGGAAATTTTTGGAAGGACTAGCGGTAAACCCTACTGCCAAAGATCCTATCACGATTTATTGTGATAATAGTGGGGCTATCTTTCAAGCAAAAGAGCCCAAGTCTAGTAATAAGTCTAGACATGTACTTAGGAAATATCATGTAATTAGAGATTACGTGGACAGAAAGAAAATTAACATTTTTAAGGTTGGGACAGATGACAACATTGCTGATCCTTTAACCAAGCCTTTATCAAAGGCTAAGCATGATGGTCATATCGTCACAATGGGATTGAGACGAGTAACAGAATTCCTTTAGATTATGTAATATGTAATAATTGAATGTTGTATTAATTATTTCATAGATTATGATTGCATTCATTGTTCAAGTTTTATTATAAACTTTTTTTATTTAATTTGACTAAATTTAATACTTTGTTCATCCGAATAGATTGTAAGACAATGTTGGACCCTATTCAAGTGAATATGACGAACTTAATATTTTGTCTCTAGTCACTCAATGAGGTGACGTCTCGAAGTGACTATATTGTAAGTCGATCGATTGTTGGTTCAACACCATGAGGTCATGGAGATGACTGGTCGATTACATTGACATACTGTATGACACTCTGTCGAACAGTGACCTTTGTAGAGACCCTTAAATCAATTAATTGATGCCTGGTCGTGGCAGGGTCTTCTATCTTATTCCTATGAGTCGATTTTTTTGAGTGGCGACCGTCTATCTGTGTCGGTGCAGTTTCCAATTGGTTTTGGTTGATGTTCTAGGTCGTCCCATAAAAGGAGGCCGATGGACATCTTCTGGGTCATGGTGATCTGCATCATACAGAGTAGATGAATCAACAGGAATTGTCCACCCACGTTGGGTACAAACATCTTTAGGACACTCCAGGAGTAGTTACTGTGAATGCGTGGCGACGCTCGGAAAGAGATCTATGGTAGATTGTCCGGTCAGACAGTTACTCTCCCTATCGAGAAAACCACTCTAGATATAATCAATTGCAAGTGCGACCTGAAAGACACCTTGTGTTGAGTGGGAGATGTGATAAAGTAACAAGAGAATTGGTGACGCACACTTGTGTCAGACAAGTGTGAAATTGTTGGAGTAGGTGTCCTCCACAATAGTGCGCCAAATATTAAATCTCATTAAGGAATATAATTGGGATATTTATTGACTATATATATATATGATTAGTCAGTTGATTAACGTAAATCAATAACGGTAAGCTGACTAGAGTTTGACGTTATTGTCGTATGACGGCGGTGATCAACTAATCCCTTTCGGTCACACCTATAGGATGAAATCCAAATACTAACTAATTATTTGTATATGATACAATTAATTAGTCCCTTGCATATATTTGATATGTACGAGAGTTTATTGTTAGAAATTGAGTTAAGAACTCAAATTCGATTAAGTTTATTTTTTAATTATGCGATAATTGACTAATAAATTATTATCTTATTTTAATATGATTATATAAGAACTAACTTAATTAATCGTTAATTTACTAAATTAGTTGAGGTTTTACATATATTTTGAGGTAGAGGTAATTAGTTAATTATATTTACAAGGAGTTGTAAAATAAATTAACTAAGCATTGTGGGACCCATTATATATTGATATAATGGTACAATATCACTTAAATATTAAGTATATATTGTTTATTAATTTGTGTCATATAATTGTTATATGATCAAATTAATACTTAATTATATAAGATAATTAATTAAGCATATGATTAATAAGTATTTGTGGGACAAATATCAAAAATCAAAATGGACCATAAAAGGCCACATGTGGCCGGTCGTAGTAGTAGTGGAGGGTCATGATGGTTGCTCTTGTTCATGGTCACAAGTCACATGTGATTAATGACATGAATAGTATGTCAAAATCATTTCACTCAACACTACACTCCACCACCTTGCATGAGGATTAAAATAAGCAGAAAATCACCTACAATTGCATGTAGGGGCGGTCCATATGTGCCTATAAAAGGCCAATTGTTGTTCATTTTTCTTCTTAATTCATTCTTGCTTATTTATCCTACATCTCTCTAAAACTCATCTTCTCTCTAAACTCTCATAATACTAATATTTACTAAGTATTACTAGTGTAGGAATATATTCTAATATTAGTAGTATTATATTTATCTTATTATCTAGTTAATAATAAGGATAGATTATTTGGTTCATCTTGGTGCAACTTAAATGAGGTCTTCTACTTTAGAGATTGTTCTTGGATCATCCTTGATTATAGCTCAAGATCAATAAGAAAGAGTTCTTATTGTGCCCTTTTTATTTTCATTTCAATGTGAGGAAATTTCTTCTTTTATATAAATGTCTTTATATTTGCATGCATGTTACATATATCATTAAACACTAAATTAACAAGTAATTTAGTAACTAATTAGAAGAGAGTCTAATTAAGGTCTATGGACTTTCATTAACGATACTTTTAATTGACACGGTCGAATACTCGATGAAATATGTATGTCATGTTATGGCGATTTGACAATGCATGCAAACATATTAAATAAAATGCAAGCAAAAATAAAATTTCCTAGTATGGCCTTTCCTAGAATAGAAAATCATATAATCTATTACAAATTCGGAAACCAACTCCTTTGGTCCCTTGAACTTCATAAGCACGCCTCCCAAAATCACCGTGTCTCTCGGAACGCCTTTCGAATGGCACCATCTTTGGGAAACTCCGGTATTACAAAATATATAATAAAATTACAATAATTTCCTATTATACATTTGTAAAATATAATAATACAATAAATGTGATACGAGATCACATTACATTACAACCGAATCAATATTCTCTTACATTTCGGGTAATATCGATTGAAATTAAGGTCATACTAGGATTAAATTACATAATTAAAAATTACATAAATAAATTATGACATTCATAAATGAAAATAAGACATTCATGAATTAAAAATGCAGCATTATAATATGTATAAAACATGCTCATTTTAAATGCCAAATCGCCCTATTAAACGGTTTATATCGTATATAACCCGGTTTTACGAAAAAGCGTGATAATAACTTCTTAAAATCACCAAACAATACTTAAATCATATTTAAGTCCAATTTAATTATCCCAACTTATTTAGCACTCAAAAATTAGTCATCGTTCAATTTTTTGACAATAATTCAACTTGTTGTTATATAATTGCTCAAAATTAGACTTTAAAATAATATTTTAATCAAATAAATCCAAATTTAATTACAATAATTTCAAAATTTGAATTTTAAATGTTTTACATTCTGGAACATTTCCATGACACTCATAATGTCAAAAATCAAGGTTAAAAATTTCGAATCGATTTTGAGAAAATTCGGTTGCGCTTTATTGGTTTTATTAAATAAAATACATAAAGCATGTGAAAATTAATCAAATTAAATCTTCAACTTTTAATGTGAAATGTGGGACATTTATGCAACCAGGAATAATTTTCTCATGATATGCAATTTCTTTGAGCTATATTTGCTAAATAAGTACTATTTATGCCATTTTTACATTAAAAGTTCATAAATCATGCTGGACAAATCACATCAATCTGAAATTTTCCAGTTTGACAGGAAAACGTGCATGTGATAACATACTAAAATCTCATGATCAGATTCAAAGCGGAATTATTTTTAACCATTTGACCTTTATTTATTTCATTTTATCATATAAAAATCATAAATCATAAGAAATAAGTCCACTTCACACGAAATTTTACATACAGTAAGTAAAATGTAATAAAAATTTTACATACAAAATTTTACATGCATGTGTGATATTGTGTAAAAATTTTAAGGTCACAAAATAAGTCTAACTTTTACATTTTAGCATTTTAAACATCGTTTTACTCATTAAAATGTAATAAAAAAAATAAAAATCATATTTGAGCAATATAAATTTCCATAAATCATCAAAATGACCTAAAATTATATTAGGACCAGAATATATTGAAATGAAAATGACTTTGTGATTTTATCTTATAAAACACAAATTACTAGTTTTCTTTAAGTTACATTAACTCGAAAAAACAATAAATCGATTATGCATGGAACAACCAAAGCTTTTGGTACCGCTTGTTTGTTTGTTAAACTTGATATTAGACATTTATAATATCATTTTATGAATATTTTACTCTTAAACTATTTAGATCTTATGCATGAATAACATAAAAATACAAAGATAAGAAGAAACCTTTTCCTTACATTGATTTAAACGAATTTTGGGCACAAGCTTTGGACACATTCCAAATCCTGTTCTTGAGCTTATAATATATGGATAAACTTCCAAGTTTCAAAGAAAAAACTCTCCTTGTAGATGCACCCAAGACTACCCCTTTTAAATCCTACAAAATACTACACTAGTATATTATGTAGTAACCCTTAACAATATGACTAATAAACACTATTACTACTCTTAGTAAATTTTATTTGTGATTGATGAACCATAGTAGTTTAAAGCTTCTCAAGCTTTTGTTTTAGAGTGAGAAGTGAAGATTTAAGAGAGATGAACAAGCATCCACTTATAAGATCAAGTGGTGTGTATAAGAAGGAAAAATCCTCTTCCTTTTGCATGTCTCAACCGGCCACACTCCTTATGGGGAAGGGTGTGTGTTTTTCCTTTTGCTCTTAACAAAGCGTTAGACTAGGTTATATGCTTTACGTTTGTCATGATATTGTCTAATCTTAATTAGAACATTAATAAGTACCTAAACACCTATCCTACCCACAAAAACCGGTGCACCCATATAACATGGGTGTCCATTATTTTGTGATTTTGTCATTTGTCACATATGTGACATGTGACAGGTAACATGTAATTTTGCTTATAAATATGCATTTAACCAATTTAAATGCAATTTCATAACAATAAATTAGACTTAACATTTTCAGTCACATTTTATAATTACATGTAAATAAAATGGGTCATCTCATATTTGGTTAATCTACAACAATTTGTAATTATAATCAACCAATTTTGCTTATCTCAAATGTTTCATAAACATAATGCATTCTTAGTAATGTAACAATTAAATTACTAAAAATAAATCTTATTTAATCATATTACAATCTCACTAACATAAACTTAGTTCAATTTAAGGGACTAATTAATCTGTATCGCTATACAATTAATTAATGTACATGATTAGGGGATTGTCCTTTATGTGTGACCTCAAGGGATCAACTGATCACCACTGTCATACGACAGTAACGTCAAACTCCAGTGAGCCAATCGTTACCAATTTATGTTCACCAGTTGACTATAATATTCATCATCCCTATGTATTCTTATTATTGAGATTTAATTATGTGGTCGCACTATTGTTGAGGACACTCACTCCAACAGTTATCATGCACACTAGGGCCAGGATTGTCTGCGGGAAGCAGCCTAGTTTCTACAGCAACGATTCGACTCTCAATGGCATGGAGGCGATCATAGGCTTGGTTTTGACTCGTTTGGAGACGAAGGAGAGCATCTAGGATTTGATAATTACCATTTGGCGCGGGTTGATGAACACTTGCTTGACTGGTTCCAGGCATCTTGAAAACTGGGCAAGAGACCGACGACGAATCAAAGCGCGATCAACCAATCTAGCACACTTACTCGAAAAGACTCGACTTGTGAAGTGGGAGTGTGTTACTTTGTTTCAGTGAGTTTTGAAAATGACTGGTTTGGAAATGTTTGTTCTAGACAACTGTAGTGTTGTTGTAGAAGTGTTGACTCGAAGTGGACAAATGATTTTAACTAGACACTCGAACAGAGTTTCGACTCATTTTGCGCTACTTTAGGCCACCTTTGAAAATGCTTTACAGTATTAAAAAGGATTTTGATTTTGAATATTTTGTCATGGTTTATTTATAAAGTGGTGATCATGTAAGGGTTATACACATTTAAACAGGCAGAGTAATGATATGCAGAGTGCATTTAGAATGGTTTTGGCTTAGAAGGTGGGTTATCATACCAAGTAATCAAACCCAGGGTCTGTGGAGAGGTTCGCGCCAAACATGAGTAAGGCCGATTCCTAGTCCATTCGCCCGTGTAGTGAAAGCCCTTGGTGCCAACATGAGTACACACCGTGGTATGGTTGACGTCAATCGCTATCAATCCTTAGGCCTAAATAAGAATTTGGAACGTCTAGACGGGACGATTGTTCGAAAGGGTTGGGTTGGGCCTAGGAATGCCGAATAAAACGACCTATGAAGGTCGAGTAATAAGAACCAACAACTATCTCATACATACTATTCCCTAACCTCGTTCAAGTTTCACCCTGGGTAACACGTCAGTGTATATTCCCCAACGGAGTCGCCAAATTGTGATACACGAGTTTCGCGATCTTTTCCAAACTTTGATACACATGATACCACAGATGGAGAAACGAGAGACAAGCGTGAAAACACGCATTTGTGGAGTCGCCACCAACGTTTGTGGGAAGATGGAATCGTTCGAATACTTTATGCCATGTCACGACACAAAGGAATGACATGAACACAAAGAACTCGTTACCCTTAGCATTCTATGTCTAGAATGACTCTTGTGGATGCTAATGAACACGGATGTTCACACAGATCTGGAGTAAGGGGTGAGGGTACGTATTAGGAAGTTCTTTAATCGAACACCTAATCCCGCGTGCCTCAATAGCAGCCTCTACTAGTGATTAGGAAAATCGTTTGTATTTGATATGTCATTGATTGTATGCATGCAATGCAACATTCCATAATTTAATTTGTAAGTTTCTTAAACTGGATATTAGACATTTCTAATATCATTATGCAATTAGTTTACTCATTAAACTAAAGGATCTTATGCATGCATAACTAAATACAAAGATGAAACAATTTCCTTACATTGCTTATATGGAAATGGGCATAATATTTGAACTCCTTTCAAACATTGTTCTTGAGCTAGTAATAAGAAGATGATCTTCCAAGTTTCAAAGTAGAAACTCTCCAATTAGTAGCACCCAAGACTACCCCTTTAATCACTACTAAAATGCAATAAAGGATTGGGTAGTGAATATACCATATATTCATTTATTCCAACCTTGTGAATTGCGTTTTCCTTCCATCCAACGTTATTCCTAATAACATGAATTCATCTACGTACATGTCTAGATCTCTATCTAGTGTTGGACTCTTTAACTTGAAAGATGCTCCCACTCGTTATCATGATAACTGATAGGTATTTAGGTGAAAGGATCTACCATTAGTTCCTTGTAAGCCACCTTATCCTCATCATAATGTACTAGGTCTCTATTTTTAGAATTTATAATGATTGACTCTTCAATCATCCTTTTAGTTATTCACTTCTTGTATAACAAAGGTACGCCTAGGATTCGGATAAATCCTTATAAGTTTGGAAATTTGGGTTTGTGTAACCTTTACAACATATCCATATTTTCTCTACCAAACGCAAGAATGTATCCCTAGTTCTGCTTGAGAACGCTATGGATGTTCTTGTAGGCTATCCAATGTCACTCATGTGGATTGATTTGTTATAGGCCTGTCATGCTCCTAGCATACAATTTATTTAGGTACGTGTATATAATGGCATACATGATTGATCTAAAGGCAGAAACATTAGTACTCATGTGATCAACAACTCTTAGGTTCAGTGGATGACTATGACCCTTTCATAGTGACCCCACTTTTATCAACATAAATAACCTATTTAACTTGTTGAAATAGATAAAGGATCTTATCGATATAAGACACTTTTTTATATGCCAAGATAAAATCTTCTATTTCACAATAGATTTTGATTTTAGTATACATGTTGCCCTCTTTCATCCAGCATTAAAATCCAACCACTCCTTTCAAAAAGGTAATATGAATACGTCACTCACAATGAGTGATACGTCATTCGCGTGGAAAACAATTTCTCCCACTGAACTTCATGACTTTAACTCCCTCTGAACTTCATGTCTTTACATGACTTTAACTCCCACTGAACTTCATGTCTATACATGATTTTTCGACAATTCGAGTGAAACTCTTCTTATATCTCATAATAGAAAAGATCATCATAACCTCTAGGTAGATACCTTAGGCTTGTGTCATGTACACATCCCATTCCAAATCCCTATTTGGACATGTGGTTTTGTTGTGTACCTTGTACACGTCTACTATGAGGTATTTTACTGATGATATGGATCTAAGCATAGTTTACGTATTAACTTAGCTTTTGCAGACATTTTCATGTCTATCCATGCAACTATAATTGGACACCTCCAAATAAAACATCATCATGTCTATAGAATGATTTATTATTAGACAACTCCAAATACATCATTCCTTTGCATAGATTCCATTTATTTTCATAAGTCTCTTATGTTAGACAATCAAATTTTAAAATTTCTAGGTACTTCCACTTCATAGATCCATAATCATATTATTTCAAGTTTATTTTATTTTGGTCTCGTCACTAGTCGAAGGATTCACCTAAGAACTGCACTGAAACTATTTAGAAAGACAACTAAACAATGACAATTTGAACTATGGTTAAGACACTTTGCAAATACTCTGTTTCTGTATGGACTGGTTGTTAAGGAACAAGGATAGGACCTTAACCAAAGCACAAAGCCAATGATTGAGGGTTGAACTTTGATCGCAGCACACAGCTAAGGACCTCAGATCACTTCCAAGCACAAAGCAAAGGAAGTTGTCTCAAGCACACAGCCAAGAGATGTTAACAGAAATAAGGTTTCAGTTTTATGTTTTACTTCAAATCTGTCTTTCATTCATTAGGAAAAGGCCTTATATAGGCAAGGAGATTACATCCTATTCGTTCAATACATCCTAGGGCCACAATTGGCTTGCAAAAGAAACAGAAATAACAGCTACATTGTTCAGCATAAAGCAATAAAGTAGAAAAGTAGTTCTAATGGGACAATCTGCCTTAATTGGTTTGTTTAGGTTGAAACTGGTGGAGGAGTGGACTTCTAGGCTTGATTCTTCAGCTTAACTGAAGTGGTATGGATGCCAAAGGTCCTGCTAAAAGGCCCTCGAGTTTGTTTGATCATAACAGGAAAGTTTGATAGTGACATGTTAACTACTGCAAAAAGGCTGAAATCTGGACAGTCTGGAGTTGTCCCTAGGCTAACTCTTTGTGTGTTTGTTTCCTGGAAGAGAAGTCCTGGGAAAAGTTGTAGAGGACCTTCCCAAGACATAGGTTTGAGGGTTGGTTAGGCTTGTTTGATTGTGTGAGGCCCCCATGGACCCTGTTTAGAAAGACTGTGATAAGCTGTTTTTGGCTGAGGGCTATTTTTGTTGTGTTGGGTTTGTTGGGCTGTTGGCTGTGTCTTGTTGTGGCTTAGTCTTGGGAAGTGGATGGCTAGGCTTTGTTCTGGTTGTGGTGGTGTTGTCTTAGCAGGCTTGAAGTGGTTGTGGCTTGGACTGAATAGGACATTGTCATAACTGGTCATGGTGTTGTCTGAATAGATGTTGTTGTCTTGAATGGTGTTGTTGTCTTGATGTTGAGTCTTGTCTTGAGCTTGTGTCTTGTCTTGGTCACATACTCCTGTTGCAACCTCCTTTTCTTGAAAAGGATTTGCCCTCAAATCTTCCTCACCTTCATCATCTGATTCACCATGGTAGGGACTCAGGTCTCCAACATTGAAAGTACCATGTACACCATAGCTTCCTGGTAGATCCACCTTGTAAGCATTTGTGCCTATCTTCTCCAATATCTCAAATGGTCCATCAGCTCTTGGCATGAGCTTGTTTCTCCTCTTGTCTGGAAATCTCTCTTTTCTTAAATGCAACCATACAAGATCCCCTGCCTTGAATTCCCTTGCTTTCTTAGGCCCTTTGGATCTAGCCTTGTACAACTCATTGGACCTTTCAATCTGCTTCTTGACTTGCTCATGAATCTGTATCATTTGCTCAACTCTTTTCTTTGCATCATAGCTTGCCTTGTTTCCTTTGACTGGTGCTAGGTCTGTAGGCATGAGAGGATTAGTGCCATAAACTGTTTCAAAAGGACTTTTACCTGTGCTGCTGGAGGGAGCTCTGTTGAAGGCAAACTCAGCTTGTGCTAGCCTGAGGTCCCAATCTTTCAATGACTTAGAAACAATGCTCCTTAAGATCTTTCCTAGTGTCCTGTTAGTGACTTCTGTCTGCCCATCAGTTTGGGGATGGTGAGAAGTACTAAACAATAACCTGGTCTTCAATAGCTTCCACAAGGTTCTCCAGAAGTGGCTCATGAACTTTGTGTCTCTATCTGAGACAATGCTTCTAGGGACCCCATGTAACTTGACAACATCCCTAAACTATAGCTCAGTTACCCCCAAAGCATCCTCAGTCTTCTTACAAGCAATGAAATGGGCCATCTGCAACAGGAGTTCAATGCCAAGCTCAAAGACAAGTCCAATCAACCTATGATCAGCCTAACCAGGATTCAATGCCAAACCTACCCTATGTCAAAAGCTATCTTAATGCTTTGTATAGCCCAGGCCCAAGCAAGCAAGCCAAGACACGAGCCAGTGGTAGCCATGACACGAGCCAAGACCAACCAAGCCACAAAACAGACTCACAAAACAAGCCAACAAAACCTTTGGAAACTCAGCCAGCAGCAGTGCCTTGGGGAGGGTCTCAGGGCAACTTCCAAGCTTAGGGACTCCAAACCAACTATGGGGCATGGTACTAGGGAGGGTCTACTACCTTTTTGTCCAGGAAACCTTCCTCAGAAAACGTCAAGAACACCCCTCAAAACACAACCCAAATGAACCAGTCCAGTTACAGCCTTACATGTAGCAGTGTAGCTGTTTTGTCCAACCTTCCTCTTTTAGCCAATCAAACAAGCCTAACCAACCCCCAAACCTATGTCTTGGGAAGGTCCTCTACAACTTTCCCCAGGACTTCCCTTCCAAGAAACAAACACACAAAGAGTTAGCTTAGGGACAACTTCAAACTGTCCAGATTTCAGCCTTTGGTGTAGTAGTTAATATGTCACTGTCAACCTTCCCCTTTTGAACAAACAATGCGTGAGGTACCTTCAGCACATCTTTGGGAGCCTTCCTACTTCAGTTTGGTTCACAAACCCAAGCTTGAAAGTCCACTCTTCACCCAAGACACACCTGATCAAACAATTAAGGAAGATTGTCTCTTTAGAAACTACTTTCTACTTTATCTACTTTATGTCAGAATTCTGCAAGTTTGTAGCTGTTATTTTGTTTCATGTTGTAAGCCCTTGTGGCCCTAGATGTATCCTAAACGTCTGAGATGTATCCTTGCTGCCTATATAAGGCCTTCACCTAATGAAATACAAATCAGATTTGAAGTAAAACATAAAACTGAAACCTTGTTTCTGTTGCATCTCTTGGCTGTGTGCTTGAGACAACTTCCTTTGCTTTGTGCTTGGAAGTGAGCTTGGGTCCTTAGCTGTGTGCTGGGATCAAGGTTCAACCCTCAACCATTGGCTTTGTGCTTTGGTTAAGGTCCTATCCTTGTTCTTTAACAATCAATTCAAACAGAAACAGAGTACTTGCAAGTGTCTTAATCTTAGCTCAATTTGTCATTGTTTAGTTGTCTTTTCTGAATAGTTTCAGTGCAAATTGGTTATCAGAGCTTTGGTTTGTGAGTTCATCTACCTAACTACATTAAAAACACAAAATACAACCATGAGTGAAGAGAGAATCACAGGTATTGAAAACACAGTTCAAGATCTTGTCAGAACTGTAATGGAGGTCTCTAGATCTGTCAATGAACTCCTTGAGGGCCAACAGAACAATGATACAAGGGGAGGCAGAGGTCGAGGAAGAGGAGCACCTTTCCCACAAGGTGGAGTAAGGAGGAGACAACCTGTAGATCAGTTTGAAATGTCAGATTCAGATGGCTCAGATCACAGTCTTCTCAGACACCAAGACAAAGATATCAAGGTAGAGATTCCTGACTTTCTAGGTAGCTTGAACCCTGATGATTTCTTAGATTGGCTAAGGTCTGTAGAAAGAGTCTTTGAGTTTAAAGGATACACTGATAGAAAGGCTTTTAAGGTTGCTATCATGAAACTAAAAGGCTATGCCTCACTGTGGTATGAAAACATGAAAACCTTGAGGGTTAGGGAAGGGAAAGAACCTGTTAAGTCATGGCTCAAACTGAAAAAGAAGATGAGAGCTAAGTTTGTCTCTAGGGACTACACTCAGGACATGTTCATTAAGCTCACTCACCTTAAACAAGAACAAAAACCTGTAGAATCTTATTTAAGAGACTTTGAACAACTTACATTGCAATGTGAGGTTGTTGAGAAATCTGAGCAAAAGATAGCAAGGTTTTTAGAAGGCTTGGATGAGAGGATAGCTAGTAAAGTTAGGCTGCAAAACATATACTCCTTTGAGGAAGCTGTCAACTTGTCCTTAAGAGTAGAAAAGTTGGGGAAAGGGAAAGCCAGTGTCTCTAAAACTCCTGCTAGAACACCTAACTACAAACCTTTTGTAGGAATTAAGATGGGAGAACCTGTGGCTCCTACTAAGACTCCTTTTAACCCTGATAAAAGCAAGGTTGTTGAGGCAGGCCAAAGGAAGACTACCCCCCTCAAAAAGTGTTTTCAATGTCAAGGATATGGACATTTTGCTAGAGAATGTCCATCTAAAAGAGCTCTGAGCACTCTAGAGGTAATCCATTGGGGGGATGATGAGGTGTTGGTCTGTGATGAGGAGATGGAAGAGCCTGAGATAGAGGCTAGTGAGGAGTTGATAGAACCTGATGCTGGGTTAAGTCTGGTGACTTGGAGGGTGATGCACACACAACCCCAACCCTTAGAAGAAGATCAAAGACACCAGATCTTTAGAACTAGGTGCACCATAAAAGGGAGGGTGTGTAATCTGATTGTGGATGGAGGGAGTTGCACCAATGTAGCCTCTAAGACAATGGTGGATAAACTAACATTGCCCACCAAAGACCACCCTCAACCTTACAAGCTTAGGTGGCTGAACAAGGGGGCTGAAGTTAGAGTAGATCAACAATGTGTTGTTCCATTTTCTATTGGGAAAGGATATGCTGATGAGGCCTTGTGTGATGTATTGCCTATGGATGCTTGTCACCTTCTATTAGGGAGGCCCTGGGAGTTTGATAGGGATGCTGTCCATCAGGGAAGGGACAATACTTACTCTTTTAGGTTTGGGAAGAAGAAAATCATCTTAGCTCCTTTACCCCTATCCTGAAAGGGAACCCTCCACTCTTAACTGAAGCTGCTAAGGAAGTTCTGCTGTTAAGTGAAGCAGAGATGGAGCAAGAGTTAAATGATCTTAGGCCAGTCTATGTCCTCCTCACCAAGGAGGTAGGGGAAGGGTCTAACCAAGTGCCTAAGGAAGTGCAAGCCTTGCTGAAGGCCTATGAGGATGTTTTCCCTGCTGAACTACCTAGTGGATTACCCCCACTAAGGG
Organism: Heliosperma pusillum; assembly: GCA_022085475.1. Taxonomy (NCBI): domain Eukaryota; kingdom Viridiplantae; phylum Streptophyta; class Magnoliopsida; order Caryophyllales; family Caryophyllaceae; genus Heliosperma; species Heliosperma pusillum. Next base: position 20,097 of record JAIUZE010005136.1, read on the forward strand.
GAATTGAGCACCACATTGATCTAGTACCTGGGGCTGTCCTTCCAAACAAGCCAGCCTATAGAAGTGACCCCAGGGCAACACAAGAGCTGCAATCTCAGGTGGGAGAATTGCTTAGCAAAGGGTATGTCAGGTAGTCTCTTAGTCCTTGTGCTGTACCAGCACTGCTAGTGCCTAAGAAGGATGGAACTTGGAGGATGTGTATAGATAGCAGAGCAATTAACAATATCACCATTAAGTATAGGTTCCCTATACCTAGACTCAATGACATTCTGGATGAACTCAGTGGGGCTCAAGTGTTCACTAAGATTGATCTAAGGCAAGAGTATCATCAAGTAAGGATTAGAGCTGGAGATGAGTGGAAGACTGCTTTCAAGACCAAGCATGGGCTGTATGAATGGTTAGTGATGCCATTTGGGCTCTCCAATGCCCCTAGCACCTTCATGAGGCTCATGACATAAGTCTTAAGGCCTTACTTGGGAAATTTCATTGTGGTATACTTTGATGATATTCTAGTCTACAGTTCAAGCAAGAAGGAACACCTACAACATCTGAACTTGCTTTGTGAGGTTCTCAGGAAGAATAAGCTATATGGTAAGCTAGAGAAGTGCACTTTCATGCAGCCTGAGGTTCATTTCCTTGGGTTCATCATATCAAAGGATGGGGTAGCTGTTGATCCTGAGAAGGTTAAGGCAATCAGGGATTGGCCCACACCTAAGACAGTGACAGAGGTCAGGAGTTTCCATGGGTTGGCATCCTTCTATAGAAGGTTCATTCAGGGGTTCAGTTCTATCATGGCTCCTATCACAGAATGCATGAAGAAAGGAGAGTTTACTTGGGGAGAAAGGGCAGAGAAGTCCTTCAAAACCATTAAGGATCTGTTGTGTAGATCCCCTATACTAGGCTTACCTGACTTTAACAAACTGTTTGAAGTAGAATGTGGTGCAAGTGGGTTAGGAGTTGGGGCAGTACTGGTTCAAGAGAAGAGGCCCATAGCCTATTTCAGTGAGAAGCTAAGTGGAGCAAGGTTGAATTACTCTACCTATGACAAAGCGTTTTATGCCATAGTGAGAGCTCTGAATCATTGGGGGCATTACCTAAAACCTAAGCCTTTTGTGCTACATTCAGACCATGAGGCTTTAAAGTTCATCAATGGTCAACACAAACTCAACCCCAGGCATGCGAAGTGGGTAGAATTCCTGCAATCTTTCTCCTTTTCAAGCAAGTACATAGAAGGCAAGAACAATGTAGTAGCTGATGCTCTTTCTAGGAGATCTGTGATGTTGTCATTCATGGAGCAAAGGGTCCTAGGCTTTGAATTCATGAAGGAACTCTACATGGAAGATCCAGACTTCAAGGAGGAATGGGAAGTGTATGCAGAGGGAAAACTCAAGAAGGGGAGCAAGTACTTGACACAGAATGGATTCCTCTTCCAAGGAAACAAACTATGCATCCCTAGAGGTCCTTACAGAGGATTACTAGTCAAGGAGGTCCATTGCAATGGACTTGCAGGGCACTTTGGGGTACAAAAGACCTATGAGATATTGCATGAGCAGTTCTATTGGCCCAAGATGCTAGGTGATGTGCAGGACACCATTAAAAGGTGCAAACCCTGTCAACTAGCCAAGTCACAGTTCCATGCAGGTCCCTACACCCCACTACCTGTACCAAACAAACCTTGGGAGGACATCAGTATGGATGTCATAGTGGCATTGCCTAGGACACAAAGGGGCAAAGACTCAGTAATGGTGGTAGTGGATAGGTTCAGCAAAATGGCCCATTTTGTTGCTTGTAAGAAGACAGAAGAGGCCATGGGGGTAGCAGAACTCTACTTCAAGGAAATAGTAAAGTTGCATGGGGTACCAAGAAGCATTGTGTCTGATAGGGATACTAAGTTTATGAGCCACTTTTGGAGGTCACTCTGGAGGCTCCTAGGTTCAAGGTTACTCTTCAGCACAGCATCCCATCCCCAAACAGATGGGCAGACAGAGGTTACTAACAAAACTCTAGGAAGAATCTTGAGATGTATCATTGCTAAGTCATTAAAGGATTGGGATATCAAACTGTCACAAGCTGAGTTTGCATTCAATAGAGCTCCCTCACATAGCACAGGTAAGACCCCTTTTGAAGTTGTTTATGGTGCTAATCCTCTAATGCCAACAGACCTAGCACCAGTGATAAGGAAAGAAGTCAACTATGATGCCAAAGAAAGAGTACAACAGATGAGGCAGATTCACAGTCAAGTCAAGAAACAGATTGAGAGAACAAATGAAATGTATAAGTCAAGAGCCAAAGGTCCAAAGAAAGCTAGAGAGTTCAAGGCAGGAGACATGGTGTGGCTGCACTTAAGGAAAGAAAGATTCCCAGAGAAGAGGAAAAACAAACTCATGCCAAGAGCTGATGGTCCTTTTGAAGTGCTTGAAAGGGTCGGACCTAATGCTTACAAGATAGATTTACCAGGGGATTATGGGGTACATGGGACATTCAATGTGGGAGACCTAAGTCATTATCAAGAAGACTCTGAGGATGAAGAGGATTTGAGGACAAATATTTTTCAAGAAGGAGGGGTTGCAACAGGAGTTCAATGCCATGTTCAAAGACAAGACCAATCAACCTCTGATCAGCCTAGCCAGGATTCAATGCCAAACCTACCCTATGTCAAAAGCTACCTTAATGCTTTGTACAGCCCAGGTCCAAGCCACCCCACAAAGACACGAGCCAGTGGTAGCCATGACACGAGCCAAGACCAAACAAGCCACAAAACAGACTCACAAAACAAGCCAACAAAACCTTTGGAACTCACCAGCAGGCAGTGCCTGGTGAGGGTCGTCAGGCAACTTCCCAGCTTAGGGACTCCAAACCACTATGGGGCATGGTAGCTAGGGAGGGTCTACTCCCTTTGTTTGTCATGAAACCTTCCCTCAGAAAACGTCCAAGAACCCCCTCAAAAAAACACAACCCAATGAACCATCCATTACAAGCTTACATGTAGCATTGTAGCTGTTTTGTCCAAACATTCACCTTTTTATAAGCCACTCAAACAGCCCTACCACCCCCAAACCCTATGTCTTGGGGAAGGTCCTCTACAACTTTCCCCAGGACTTCCCTTCCCAGAAACAAACACACAAAGAGTTAGCTTAGGGACAACTTCAAACTGTCCAGATTTCAGCCTTTGTGCAGTAGTTAATATGTCACTGTCAACCTTCCCCTTTTGAACAAGCAATGCGTGAGGTACCTTCAGCACATCTTTGGGAGCCTTCCTACTTCAGTTTGGTTCACAAACCCAAGCTTGAAAGTCCACTCTTCACCCAAGACACACCTGATCAAACAATTAAGGAAGATTGTCTCTTTAGAAATTACTTTCTACTTTATCTACTTTATGTCAGAATTCTGCAAGTTTGTAGCTGTTATTTTGTTTCATGTTGTAAGCCCTTGTGGCCCTAGATGTGTCCTAAACGTCTGAGTGTATCCTTGCTGCCTATATAAGGCCTTCACCTAATGAAATACAAATCAGATTTGAAGTAAAACATAAAACTGAAACCTTGTTTCTGTTGCATCTCGTGGCTGTGTGCTTGAGACAACTTCCTTTGCTTTGTGCTTGGAAGTGAGCTTGGGTCCTTAGCTGTGTGTTGGGATCAAAGTTCAACCCTCAATCATTGGCTTTGTGCTTTGGTTAAGGTCCTATCCTTGTTCTTTAACAATCAATTCAAACAGAAACAGAGTACTTGCAAGTATCTTAATCTTAGCTCAATTTGTCATTGTTTAGTTGTCTTTTCTGAATAGTTTCAGTGCACCATCTTACTGAATCTATCTACAACCACCATGATTGAGTCTTTTCCCCTTTGAGTTCTAGGTAAGGCTACAATGAAATCCATACTGAGGTCTTCCCATGGCTTGTTTGGCACTGGAAGAGGTGTGTAAGGGCCTGCTTGAAAATGTGCCTTGCCTAGTTGACAAGACCTGCATCTCTTGAGGGCATCTTGCACATCACTGAGCATCTTAGGCCAATAGAACTGATCTTGTAATATGTCATAGGTCTTCTGTACCCCAAAGTGACCAGCAAGGCCATTGGAGTGAACCTCTTTGACCAGTAGTCCCCCATAAGGTCCCTTAGGCACACACAGTTTGTTTCCATAGAATAAGTATCCTTCTTGAGCTGTGTACTTGCTCCCTTTCTTGACTTGCCCTTCTTGGTGTACCTCCCATTCATGCTTGAAGTCTGGGTCTCTTGATAGAGCTCTTTCATAAATTCAAACCCCAACACCCTTTGCTCCATGAAGGTCAACATTACAGACCTTCTAGACAATGCATCTGCTACAACATTGTTCTTGCCTTCTATATACTTGCTGGAGAATGAGAAGGATTGCAAGAACTCTACCCCTTTGGCATGCCTGGGGTTGAGTTTGTGTTGTCCATTGATGTATTTGAGAGCCTCATGATCAGAATGAAGCACAAAAGGCTTAGGCTTCAATTAGTGTCCCCAATGATTCAATGCCCTCACAATGGCATAGAATTCCTTGTCATATGTGGAATAGTTAAGCTTGGCCCCATTTAGCTTCTCACTAAAGTATGCCACAGGTTTCTTTTCTTGATTAAGCACAGCTCCTATGCCAAGACCACTGGCATCACACTCTACCTCAAAGAGTTTGTTAAAGTCTGGTAGAACCAATATTGGAGACTTACACAATAGCTCTTTGAGCAGATTGAAGGACCTTTCAGCCTTCTCATTCCACTTGAACTCTCCCTTCTTCATGCACTCAGTAATAGGGGCCATGATTGAACTAAACCCTTGTATGAACCTCCTATAGAAAGATGCTAACCCATGGAAACTTCTAACATCAGTAACAGTTTGAGGAATGGGTCATTCCTTGATTGCTTGCACCTTCTCAGGATCAACTGCCACTCCTTTCTTAGAGATGATGAACCCAAGGAAGTAAACCTCAGGCTGCATGAAGGTGCACTTCTCTAGCTTGCCATACAACTTGTTCTCTCTTAGGACCTCAAACAACAACTTCAGATGTTGCAAATGTTCTCCCTTAGTTGAACTGTAAATAAGAATGTCATCAAAGTAAACCACTACACATTTGCCTAAGTAAGGTCTTAGGACTTCTGTCATCAACCTCATGAAGGTGCTAGGGGCATTAGACAACCCAAAAGGCATCACCACCCATTCATAGAGCCCATGTTTAGTCTTGAAAGCTGTCTTCCATTCATCCCCTGCTCTTAT